>PVKY010000309.1:0-55519 GCA_004027775.1 Bradypus variegatus | reverse complement strand
ACCGGGAGTGGCAGGGTTGACCCATGTGAAGGAAGTGGCCTGGAGGCCCCAGTGGGAGGGACAGCCTGCCCCGGCCATGCAGTTGCAAAGCCCACTGCCTCCCAGCCCTGCCCCTCCCAGCTCTTGAAAACACAGTCACCCTCCCTCCCTCCCCTTCCCTGGGGGGCTGCCCCGTCCATCCCACATCCATCTGGACCGAGCCCCTCCCCGCGGTGCACAGGAAGCCGCCGTGCCTGCCCCCGCGCCCTGCACCACAGCACAAAAGCCTTCCCGCTGCCGGCCCAGCCCAAGAGAACCGAGTGTTCCTCTATTATGCAACTCATTTCTCTCTTACTGCAGTGGCCGGAATTGCTATCTGTGCGGGACGGCAGAGCAGGCTGCTCAGGGCTGGAGGGTGAGCCCTGAATTGGGAGCAGGGCATCCATCCACGGAGGGACACACGCCCGGGGCCAGCCAGACGCCCCTCCATAGAGGTGCTGTGAACCCCATGTAACACACGCCTGTTATTTATCTAACCCTTTCCCTGTGCCAGGTACTGTTGTACGCACCTTCCTCATTTGGTCCTCAGACTTTAGGAATAGAGGCTCTTGTTATTCCCATTTTACAGAGGAGGAAACTGAGGCTCAGAGCGAGTGACTCGACTGAGAATATGCAATTAGAAAGCAGCAGAGTTGGGATTTGAACCAAGCGGTGCGACCCCCAGAGCTTGCCCAGTGAACTGCTGCTCTGTCCAAGTGTGGTTAAGTGGTTATGTTCCAAAGGGTCTCCCTGCTAGGATGAAAGCCGCACCAACATTGTCATCGTCGTCGTCGTCAGAGGAACAGACTCATTACATTGCACTTTGCAGGTGACAGGTGTGCTGCTGTCAGAACTGGCTGTTTGTTGGTTCATTCAAACTCTCTGTCGGATGCCCCACCCCGTAGCCATGCCCTCTGCCCTGTGACTTTGCAATTCCTCTGCCTCAGACGGTGAAGTTTATTTCCCCACCCCTAGAATCTGAACTGGCTCTGTGACTGACTTTAGTCATAAAACGTGCAGAAATAACAACGTGCCATTTTCTAGCCTGGCTCCGGAGAGGCCTCGCAGGTTTCTGCTTGCCCTCTCACACCTCTGCCATCACCACAGGTCACACCGTCCACTGGCCGGAGGACAGAGTGGGAGCTGACAGAGGGGCCCTCCAGTCCCCGCCGGGCATCCCTAGCCCAGCCAGCAGCCAGCCGTCCCCAGAGGCAGGAGGGGGCTTCACTGAGATGGGGAACCACCCCACCACACCCAACCTAACTCACTGACCTGCAGCCTCGGGCAAAAATAAAGGCTCAGAGGTCTTTGTGTTTTGGTTTAACAGCTTTATTGAGATATAAGTCACATATCAGACAATTCAACCATTTGAAGTGTACAATTCAATGGCCTATTGTTTTAGGTCACAACTATTTGGGATGACTTGTTATGCAGCATTATTTTGTCAATAGATAACAGAAACACATATCAAAGGCCTCCATCCATTCATTCACATATTCGGCTGTTCAAACACACAGCTATTGATTGTCCAGTGTGTGTCTAGAGAGAGAGTTACCGGGAAGGCCTCAGAGAGCCCACAAACCCAGGGTGGGGGACACACAAGAAACCACACATTTGCAACAACGTGGTCAATGTTGTGAAGAACCTAAGTACAGGGGCTGTGAGCGAAGCACCTGGCAAGGGCACATATCCAAGGCTCAGGAAGGCAGGCAGGCTTCCTGGAGGAGGTGTCTAAATGGAGGCCTGAAGGGCGAGTGAAAGGCAGCCAGACTGGGGATTGTGTGTAGGCAGGAACCGAGGCGGGCGATCCAGGCAGGAGGAAAGGCAAAGGCTGGTGGTGTGAGGAACTGCAGGGAAGTTGGGAAAGTTCAGCTGGAGGTTTTCTCCTGAGGCCCTGGGAGGTTTCCACCTGCCTGGAGAAAACGCGATCGGATTTGCACTTGAGGAAGTTCCCGCTGGGCAGCAGGACAGAAGGAAGGTCAGCCGAGCATGCAATGAATCACGGCCACCAGAGTCAGAGGCGCCCGGGTTAAACTGCAGTGCAGCCGCCCAGGCTCGTCACCAGCCGGTGTCCGGCTGTCTCCACTGCCCTTTCGGATGCCGGCTTCCTCGTGGGTAGCGATGCAGAAACGGAGGTTGTCCGAGGGTACGCCACTCCATCATTAGCCCAGCTCTCCGGGGACGGCAGTGGTGGCAGAAAGCAGGCGCTCAGCCAAATGTCCACCCTCTCCCCACCCAATCAGCCGGTTGCCTCCAGCTGCAGAAAACTCTCTGCCCAGTGGGAAGGCAGGACGTCCCACCGGCCACTTCAACGTGTCATCGGTGCCAAACGCATTTGCTGATCTTGGGCAGCAGCCGAGGGCGGCCAGCACCCTCCTGCCAACCCCATCAAAGCGTCGCCACCTGGGCAGGCAGCCGGCGCTCCTGCCCCCGCCGGCCTTCCTTGCGCCAGCGAGACCCCACATCCATCAGAGAGATGCACGCGCTGGCATCCATCACGCGAGAGAAGGGAAATAAAGACATCTCCATATCATTGTCCCGGGATTAATGTCCCCGCTGTGAAAACAAACATCGCGTCTTCCCGCCAACATTTATTTTTGATAAATGCTGTGACTTTGCCTTGACATTTCGGAAGCAGCAGGAGACCATTACCCGGTGACAATGTTCTATTCTACTGACATTATCTCTTAATTATAATATGCAAGTAATGCTGAAAAAAATGGCCCACAAATAGCTCATTTGGAGTTGCTGCATTCTGCCCTATTGGGGAAATACTGAACGATCTCATTCAGTGCTTGCAAATGAGGGGAGACAAAGGGGTACGGGGGGGGGGGGCCCTGTGTGAATCCTGCATTCTCAGTGACAAAGCTCGGTGTGGTGATGTGGTGGCAGGGCGGTGGCAGCAATTTCACGGCATCAGCTCTGCTTCCATCCTTCCCCGGGCCCCCACTTCCGTCCCATCCGCCAGAGCAGAGGGCACTAACCCATCGCCAATTAATAGCCTGCCAACTTGAGTCCTGCAAAATGGTCTAATATTCAGTGCAGAGGGGACAGGCATTGATTTTCTTTTTCCAGGAACTTAATTCTGGTAAGGGGCAGGGAGGTGGAGCAAAGGGCTGTCTGGAGGAAATCCCATTTTGGAACTCCTCTGGGTCCTTAAGAGAGGAAGAGACATTCCCCAAAGCAACGAGGGAGCAGGGTTTTGGGAGGGGTCCCTGGGCAAGGCAAATAGAGGCTTTGGGATGGTTCCAGAAGGAAATGCAGACACCCCCTTGGAACTTGCAGATAAGACAAACAGCTTTCAGAGAACAACAAAAATCAGCCTCATGCGATCAACATTCCTGGAAACCTGATGCTGGTGGGGGACAGGAGGGGGGAGAGCAAGTGAACTCATGCTTTGAAAAGCTCCACCGCTCCCCACGCACAACAGTGAAAGCTCAAACTCCAACCTCAGCTCTCGGCCCGGGGCGATTTGCCTCCCAGGGGACATCAGGCGATGTCTGGAGACGTTTTTGATTGCCAGAACTTGGGGTTTGTTAACTCTGGCATCCAGTGGGCCAAGGCCAAGGGGTGGCTCAATACCCTCCAGTGCACAGGACACCCCCCAACTGGGGATTATCCGGCCCCAAATGTCGGGAGTGCCAAGGTTGCAAACCCTGCGGCTAAAGAGTGACGAGATGGAACGGGTGCTGAAGGGCAGCTGGAGAATGCTGGGATTCTAGAAATCCTGCAGAGCTGTTGACTACATGAAGAAAATGTCTAAGTATGTAGTTTTAAATATATAAGGGCAACCGCCCATGGAACTGAACACAAGTTATGGTTTCTAGATTGTGGGGGAAAGGGGAGTAGTACAAGTATGAAAACCATCCCTGTCTGAGTTGGTTTTCATGCCCACCAAAGGCCAGGAAGGAGAAAAATCTTCCCACTGATGCTTTGCAGGAGTTACTATTTTTCTTCTTTGTTTTACAGATGGGGAAACTGAGGCTCTGGGAGTGGGAGGTGTGTGTGCCCAGCTGCAACCACATCAGGAGATGGGCTGTGCCGAGGGGGCAAGGGTGGCCTTCGGGGTCGGAGGCTGGGTCGCTGTAGGCGAGCATCTCGACGTCTCTGGGCCTGTTTCCTCACCTGAAACGGGGCTCCTAAGCCCGCAGCACAAGGTGGTTGTAGGGACAAGTGTGTGCCGAGCAGGACGCAGGACCCCAGCTTGGGGATTCGGGATTCAAGAGCCCTTGACAAAGGGAGTGGCTGGCAGGGCGTGGACAGGGTCAAAGAGGGGTGCTGCAGGGCCTGGGGCGAGCGGCGGTGGGAGCTGTGAGCACCCACACTGTGCCTGGAGGCTGCTGACAGCGGGAGCCCTGGAGGAGGGAGCTGCAGTCCTGGGGCACCAGCCCCCCACACCCCCCAGGGGCAGGCAGGGCTCAGGGGCCTCCCTCCTCCCCCCACCCCGCCAGGGCCTCCCACGGCTGCACCAGCCGACAGCCCGAGGGTGAGGGCGGCCACAGGGTCAGCCACCCGGGCCCGGGCCAGGGGGACAGATCGGGGGCATAGGGGGGCACCTGGACCTCAGCCAGCACGGGGTGAGCAGGGAGCACAGCCAGGCCCTGGGGGTGAAGAGCCTCGGAAAACGTGTCAGGGGCAGCAGGAAGAAGCCCCACTGCCCAGGTTCAGACCCACACTGAACCCTTACTGGCTGGGTGACCAGGCCAGCGGCTCAGCTGTGCCTTCATTGTCTCAGCTGTACAGTGGGGATGATGACAGTGACACTGCCTCCTTCCCGGGTCACTGAGACGAAGTGACTTCACACACAGAGAGGCACAGATGGGAGCAGAGGGCCCTGGCACAGTGCGGAGCTGCGGGTCGGCCCCCTTCCCCTCCTCGCCGTCCCCATGGGCAGCGGCACAACGCGCCTCCTGCTGCGGCCGTGACAAACCACCAAGATGGAGCGGCACACAGCGACACACGTTTATGCTCTCAGAGGCCTGGAGGCACGGCTGGCGCCTTCCAGAGGCTCAGGAAGAACCCGCGCCCTCGGCTTCTCCGGCTGCTGGAGGCCGCCTGCATTCCACCCTCTGCTCCCGGAGCCTCGTCGTCGTCTCTGACCCTAGCCCTCCCGCCTCCCTCTTAGGAGGACCCTGCTGATGACAACCTTCCCCTCAGATCCTCTATTTCCTTCCACCATTTGCCACGTATGGTCCCGTATTCTCAGGTTCCAGGGAGTGGGACGGCGGCCTCTTCCGGGCCTTATTCCGCCAGCCACCGTCCTCCTTGTTATCATCACTGAGGCGTGGCTCTGGTTGCTCCCTGTGATGTTTCTCAAGATAAAAATTTGAGACCCCCAAGGGACTGCTCTCAAGCTGAGTGGGCCTGGGGGGCCCCCCAGGCTGTGGGACAATGAGGGGCTCCACCGCACTGACGGCCTCTTCATGTTGAGAGTGCAGGCTCAGCTCAGCTCCAGTGCGGCCAGGGCAGCCCGCTGGGGTGCCAAGGAGCACATGCGTCCCTTCTCAGGGGGCAGCCAGCTCCCAGGGCCACTGAGGGCCCCGTGTGGCCAGGGCTTCCGAAAGAAGCTGAAAGGCAGATTTTTAAAATATTGTCCACTGACTCAGATTGTTTTCTCCTTCAAACACTGTACAAGCCAAAGAAAACAGGTCCACAGGCCGCTAGCTCGCAGCCTCTGCTCTGGTCCAAGGCCATGCCTGGAGCTCACCCCACAATCGCCCGCGGTTACTCCAGAACTCGCCCTGCCATGGGGCTCCGGCCAGGGACACCGGGCCTGGCAGCTCCCTGCCAACTGGCCCCCAGGGAAAGGGCACCTGCAGCTTGTGGACCCTTTACCCACTTCGGACCCCTCTCGGAGCTCCATATTTTCACAAAGCCGCCCCCCACCAGCCGGCCAACTAGCTAAGCCACTGCAGCTCTCGGGGCCTCGGTCGCTGCAACTGTAAAATGCAGGAACACAGACACGTGCAGGGCTCAGCCAGGGCCGGCACGCGGTGGCTTCTCAGTCAACGGACCAAAAACAATCAAAACCGGTTAAGAAAAGAAGACTGCCTAAGCTGGGGGCTCCAGGAGACTCAAAGAAGGGAAGGTGGTCTGGGACCTTTATCTGGTCTGTACTTTTCTTCTTGTTCACAAGGATATCATGAGATAACAGCACAGACACACACTCAAGATGCGGTGGCAGAAGGCCTGCGTTTGAATCCCAGCCGCCTCACTGCCTTGCTGTGCAGCCTGCAGCAGTTCACTTGACCTTTCTGAGCCTTGGTTGCCTCCTCTGTAACATGGAGCTCATTCCTCCTTGTAGGGTTTTTGTAGAGACTGGAAGACTAAATGGAAGGCAAGCACAGAGCACAGAGAAAGGCCCTTGCAAAAAGTTAGCGTCCTTTTAGAAATTCCTGATGCATTCTTTGTACCGCAGTTCCTGGCTTGTGCACTAAAGGGGTGGAGTCTGAACAGAAAACTTCATACCTTCCAGGTGTTCCGAGCTGTGGGGTGATGTCCTCCCCCAGCCTCCATGCAGCATGTCTTGTACTGACGTCTATTGACAGGCTCCCCCGAAAAAGTCGATGCTGGTCTCTGCCCCAGGACTGGCTCAGTCACTGACGTTGCTGTGGCCAGCCTGGGTTGACCTGGCCTGGAAAGTTCATGGTCTCTGCAATCTGCCCGCTGTGCCTTGAGAGGGAGGGCACCCCAGGTCCTACGTGCCCACTGCCGGTGGTGCCTGCAGACCTGCCTTACTGTCCACCACGGCCCCCAAACACAGGGAATGGCTCCATCTTCCTAGTGCACACAGCGCAGGGAGAACCGCTGCTGCATTGCTAGGACAGAAGCTCTGAGGGCACGGTTTTGGGCCTGTTTTGTTCACTGCTGTATCCCCACTGCCTAGAACAGGGCCTGGCAAGGAGTAGGCACCCAATAAATATTTGTTGAATGAACACAGAAGAATCTACCAATTATGGGTGCTTGTTATGTGCCGGTTACTCAGCCTGTCCAGCATTATTTCACTGAATTCTCACTCCACTCCTGGGATGGGGGCTGTATCAGGCAGGCTGGTCTACATTATGCTGCAGTAACAAACAGCCCACTATAGTGAAAAACGTTTATTTCTTGCTCGAGCTACCTAAGTAAACTTGGGGCTCTGCTCTCCGCCACCCTCATTTGGGGACCCACGCTGATGGAGCAGCCACCGTCTGATATACTGCCTGTCGCCATGACAGAGGGAAAACTGTTTGGAAGGTTCTTGCAATCACGTGGCTCCAGCCTGGAGTGAGCCATGTTACTCCACTCACAGCTCAACTGGCCAGATCGAGTCACATGACCCCAGCCACCCACCAGGGTCCAGAAGTGCCATCCTCCCGTGGGCCCAGAGGTGCAAGCCAGAAACGTCGGATGTGCTCAGGGCTAAGGACCACGACAATGGCTTCTTTATTATCCTCATTTTTACAGATGAGGAGGGTGAGGCTCAGAGGTTAAGTGACTTGCAAAGAAGGTCAAACAGCTAGTAAGTAGCAGAGGTGAGATTCAAACCCAGCTCCATCAGACTCTAGAAGCTGGGTCTGAGCTGCTACCTCATATAGACCCCAAAGTTGAACGCTGTTTATGCACAAGATAAACATGTCCGGCGAATTAGCCCGATGAAGGGCACCCAACCACACACAGAGAAGGAAAGGGCTGGGGAGACACTGATGCCGTTTTACCTTACGCAACCAGAAGCAAAGGCGAATACTGCTCCAAAGGTCAGACTGAGTCCCGTCCAAGACATGTTCCATTTGGCCCACGATATTTTTTTTTAATTGGAGTTTGTTGCCAATAATTAAAACTCAGGAGACTTCACACTTTAAAAGCCCAATTTCCATTTTCTCTTGAAAAAAGGAAAAAGGAAGCTCTGGCCACCCTCAGCTGTGCTCCTGCAGGGCAGCAGCCGGCTGGGCCTGAAGGCAGAACCTGGTTCCAGGATCATCGAGAGGCAGCCCCAGGAGGAAGGAGGGGGCGTCACTAGCCCAGAACCCAACATGCAAAACACCGCAGTCTCTAGCTGTGGGTCTAACAGCCTCACTTTCGCACCCAAACAGGTTTTTATCACAGTCCCAACGATAATAGTGGAACAGTGTACCTTTAAAAGGGGTGATAAGGTGCCCCTTTGGGAGGCAAAGCATCAGCCCCCCTCCCCACCCCGACCTGCGCTCATGCTTTGGGGCAGGGTGTACGGCTTCAACCTGCAGCCACTCGGAGAACAGATGTCCCGTCTGTTGGGCGTCTCTCCGCTGCCTGCCTGGCTCTGTGGGCACGTGAACCTGCCTCTGCTGATGGACATGTACCTCCCCTTTGAAAAAGCTGGTCTGACACAATGCCAGGCCAGCCGCACAATGACGCACGTGTGCAAGGATGTCCACCAAGTGTCTGGCAGCGCCACCTCCTGGCGATGTGTGGTACTACGGCTCAGCTCAAATAGACCTTGTTGACCTCGTTGAATGAATCCTAATGTTAGGGTTTATTCCCAGAGTATTTGGTGACACGTGAAAGTTTTTTTAAACTATTCTCAGCCTGAAGTGTATAAAATGTCTTCCTTTACGATCCTCTTCAAGATTCTTGAGGTGGACAGGGCAGGAATTGGGAGGCCCGTTGGACAGTGGCGGGTATGGGCATAGCGGGAGCGAGCAGCTTGCATGAGGGAACGCAGTGGACCCAGACTTCTACAGCACAGAGCTCTAACTTCCAAGCCCTGCTGCCTGCCTCACTGCCAAGGCTGATATCATGAAGGAAACCATGTCCTTCCCTCCAAAAGCCCGCAGGGCGAAGCACACCCTGAAGCAGAAGCCAAGATGCTGACATCCAGTCTGGGAATCCCCACCCCCTGAAATGCTAGGAATTCCTGCGGCTCTGGGAAGAACAGATGGGGCAGGTCACGAAAGCAGAGTGAAGTTCCCAGAGACCAGAAGGGTGCTACACAGTTCTGAAAAACACCACCGGCCTAGCACCAGTTTAATGCCTTCTACACCACACTGCTCAAATCTGTCTGCTGAGATTCCCTGGGGAGTGGAAGTCATGGAGGTAAATGAGAGATCGTTTGCAGAAATGTGCATTGTGGCCCACACTGCTCAAACATACGTTTCCTTGAAGCAGAAAACAAAGAGCTCCTTCTTAAAGGGCTCCCTTTTGCCTCTGCCGAGGACTTCTGAATGCTGTCAGATTTGCTTCATGGCAAGTGTGATGGGGAATCTGGAAACACTCATAACTCCAGACTCCAAGGATGTTGCCATGTGGGCTAGAGTTTAGCCTTCAGGAAAGCCACCCTACACCTGCAGCCCCCAGTTCCTTCACCCTGACTCCCAACCTCAGAGAGGCAAGTGCGAGAAACAGTGGGCCTCCTTCCCTTGGCCAGAACCCAGGGCTGCCTCCTCTGGCTCGCCTGCCCTCTCTTTAGAGTCTTGTAAGGTTGGAGAGCCAAGCACTGTTTTTAGAAATGTTTATTCTTACGCCTCTCCTTCCCCTCCCATCCTCAACCTCTCTGGAATGAGCGTGGCTGGGCCCCCTCCTGGGGGCCTCTCCGAGTGGTCAAGCACATGCCTGATGTACAGGGCCTCTTTCAAGATGAAAGGGATCTCTGGGATTTGGGTTTGGGAGAAATGAACCTTGCAACCACCCTTCCTCTGCCAGCCTGCCTGGATTCTCCAGAGTCAGGATCCATCTGGATTTACTGCCCCAGTAGGGAATGGTGCGCCTCGAAGCTGGGTTCTCTAGCGAATTTATTCAGAAGGGAGAAGAGAAGCCTTGGGGTCTCCGGTCACCAGAAACTGCAACATGTCCTTCCTAACTGGACAACAAGATGTGCAGGGCAGCAGTCCAGTGTGCATGCCCTGGCCAGGCTGCCAAGATTCCAAGCAGACTCTGAAAGCTACCAGCCATAGCCTGTGGACACTCAGCTCACCATTCTGTGCCTCAGTTTGCTCATCTGTAAAATGGGCAGGAGGATGAGAAGCGCCCTTGCCCGGATTATTGTGATGACAAAATGAGCCAAGGGTTTCAAGCAGTGCCCGGCACACCGTAAGGGCCTGATAAATGCCAGCAGCAACCCGACAGGATGTTTGACAGGAGGAAGCTGAGACACCGGGGCCCAGCTCAGCCTGACTGGGCCAGGAGCGGCCGGCATCTGAGATTGTAGATCCTCCCGGCATCCCGAGTGGTGGCCAGGATCCCATCCATCCTGAGGACCACAGGGCCACCTGGCCTGGGCCCACACTCACCAGTACACCCAACCGGACCTGGAACCTGTTTTCCCAATGAGGCTGCACGTGCCGTGCGGGCCCGCGGGTCCTGGTGAATGGGGATGGCTGGTGTGCTGGCTTCCCGTTGCCAAACCCGGCCCTCCCTGCACACTGATAGCTCATATTTTTACAAACCCCGTAACTTCACACCGTCTGGCATTTTTGGGTGTGGAAACAGATGACTTGTCAACTGTAAACATAAAATAAGAAGGCATGGTTTTTGCAGCCCTGGTTTGTCAAATTTTTGTTTTTACTTTGACTACAGCAAAAGTCTCCAAACATCAACGGCGCTGAGCCCCCACCCCCACCCCAGCCCACCGGTGGACCCCAGGTACCCTGCAGTGGCAGACCTGCGGCACCCCCTGGCGGCCGACACCTGCACAGGGCCTCTGACGGCCGGGGCCCCGCTCCCGCCCCAGTGCCCAGGAAACCAGGTTTGGAGGGTGCGGAGAAGGGCAGCCGGCCCTCTCTCCTCCGCGAGTCACACGCCTAACCCCCTTCACTCCCCTGATCAGTCGTTCATTTATTCAGCAACTACTGATTTGCACGCACACCCTTACCCCAGAGTGGGCCAGGCCCTGGAGAAGAGGCCATGGACTTCACAGACTCTGTGCCTGCCCTCAGGGGCTTAGAGTCTAAAGACGGAGAGGCTTACACACAAATAAATGCAAAGCCACAGAGGGAGAGAAACCAGGAAACACTGCCTCCTCTAAAGGGGCCACTTAGGAAGTGAGAGGGAGCAAGGGGCAAAGGACCAACCTCAGTTTCTGCACCTGTAAAGTGGGCCTCGTCCTCCTGCCCCAGATGCCTCGGGGATTCTGAAGGGCCTGTGGCAAAAGCAGGGGCAAGTGTGGTTTTGCACACTCTAGAGTGCAGTGCACGCCTCCACGGGAACAGGCCGAGGGGTGGGGAGCGAGGAGCACAGATACACACAGCACAGTGTCTGGAGCACATGATGGGGGGCCCTCGGGAGCCACACCGTCCCCCTGGGCCTCCACCTTCCCCCCTGGAGAATGGGACCATCAAGAGCACCCACTGTTCAGGTCTGTCAGGGGCCGGCTCAGATGACATGTGCAGCCCTCCCCAAGCATGAACCACGGTGATAATTATCACTGCTTCTGCCAGATGGGGGTTCTCAAGGTGGGGCTCCCTCCGGCTTCTCACATCCCAGAGGGGGCGCAGCTCCAGAACCCGGGGTATGCCACACAGGCTCTCACAGCCTCCTCTAAGGAGCCCTCCGACAAGCGCTCACTAAGAGGCTCCCCCAGCCCTGTCCTTCCCTGCGTGTCCCCTCCTCAGCCAAAGACACCGTCTGCCACCCGGTGGTCACACCAGACCCTGGGAATCCCTCTTGTTCACTCCCCACATCCAATTACACACCATGTTCCATCACTCCAGCCTCCAAAACATACCTCAGACCTGTCCCCTCTCCTCACCCACTGTTCCACCTGGCCCGGGCCACCGTCATCTGTCACCTGGATGAGGCCACAGCCTCCAGCCAGACCCTCTGCACACTCCACTGGCCCCACCCAGCAGGAACATGGGAGTTTAAACAGCATAAATCAGATCGTGGCAATCCCCAACCGAAAACCCTCCACGGGAAACAGCATGGGCTATTTCTTGTTCCTAGAACACTCTTTCCCTGACTCTTCAAATCCATCAGGAATCATCATAATTGGTACCTTCTCAAAGGAAAATTCTAGAAACACTCTCTTTGGTAAGTATCAAGACATGCACACACACGTGCATACACTTCCCCTCCACCGTGCTTGCTCTGATTTCTTTCCTGACACCCGTCGCTCTCTGGGGTTACGGACACTCATTCACAGAAGGTAAACCCGGGCGCCAGGAGCCTCTCCCGCTCTGTCTGCCACAGTATCTCTAAAGCCAGTCAGGCTGGTGCCCTGCCCCAAGCAATCCCTTTTTACTGTTTCTTTGCAACCCTGGGCTTCGGCATGCTTTCCTGTCCAAAACCCAGCACTGCGGCTCTCTTGGAGAACTGCCCTTGGTCTACTGAAGCCCAGTCTGTCCTCCTGGGACACCCCTGTGCCAATGACGGTTGGGTGGGGGTGGGGTATGAGTGCCCAACGCCGTGCCTTGGAGGGGCAGGCTCACCGAGGCAGTGCTCACACTGCAGAGCCCGCATGGGAGGAAGCCGAAGCCACACTCCTCTGGACTTGGCTGAGATGACCCCCTCGCTGGCCTCCTCCCCTTCCCCTTTCTGCTGCCACCCCACTCCCAGGTTTCCCCTGGGACAAAGGCCTCAATAAATCACCGGCACTGGAATCTCTGTCTCAGCATCTCCTCCTGGGGACCCAACCCAAGACAGCTCCCAACATGTTTAGGGCGCAACACATAGTAGACACCCAACATCATTTCTTGAATGAATGAATGCGTCTACAGCCATCTCAGAGCCTGCAAATACTTGGCATACAATAGGTATCTAATAAGCGCAAGCTGGAAACCCTTTCATAATAGTCCCAGACCCCACGGAGAACACTCATGCACCCATTTCTACCTCATCCTCCATGGGTTTTCGGGGCTGCGCAGCAGGTATTTTCACTCCCGTTCCATGGGTGGGAAACCCAAGGCTCAAAAGGTTATGGATTTCCCAAGGCCACCCAGCAAGCTGGGTAGAACGGAGGTTGGCACACAGGTAGCCCACCTTCAAGGTCGGGGCCCCTTCCGCTGCATGTGAAGAGCAAACACTGAATGACCCTGGTTTCACTTTGGGGCTGTCATTCTTTGGGGGCTTGGAAGGCTCATGGACCCCTTTGAAAAATCTGAAGAATATTAAGGAAACACTTCCCAGGAAAAAAATGCCCAGAAACAACAACACGTAAAATACAATTTCTTGGGGTTTGGGGGTTCCCAAAGCCAGGCGGTGGACTCCAGAAAACAACCCCCGTCTTAAAATCAATTCACTTAAGAAGAGTGGGGTGCTCAGGCAGCCCTCTTACAACGCGGGCCTCTGAGAGATCTGTGTGCGCAGCGCGCCGCCCAGTGGCCGATCCCAGAAGCACCCCGAGCCCCCACTGCAGCCAGATGGGAGGGGGTTCCCAGCTCCCCTGGAGAGGGGCGACTTTATCCCGATGATGCAGAAAAGCCTCCCACAGATTTAGGCAAGGGATGAACCCCGGGAGACATGTGCAGTTCAGAAAGTGCCCTCAAGCCACTGAGCAGGGAATGGGCTGCACAGGAGCACGAGGCAGCCAGAGACCCCGGGCCAGGTGAGAGCACGGGCAGCGGGGCCCCGAGTCGCCCCAGGGCTCAGGGTTCCAGCCCTGGACACATCCCACGGGGCTCCCAGTTCTTGAGCGCCTCGCTGGCTCCGTGAGGCAGGTATTCTTTTATTCCCACTTTTTCAGATAAGAAAAACCACCCGCTGACCCCATTCCCCACGCACTTCACAGACCCATCTCCCAGCTGACATTTACAACACCCCTGCAAGGCTGACTTTACCCATTCCATTTTAAAGGGGAGAAAACAGGCTCAAGAGGCTGCAAGACTTGGTCCGAGTCCCACAGCTAGTAGGTGGCAGGACTGCACAGTGGCTTGAGAGGAGGGGCCATGACTGTCTTTCCCTCCACAGTGTGCCCAGCACAGGCAGCCCTTGCCAAGTACTGTTGAAGGAATGAACACCTAGCAAGTGAAAGAATGCATAGATGTGTTAAGTAACCATCTTAGCCAAGCTTATTATGGTTGCTGGCACAACACCAGGCTCCCGGGGTTACCCTACAGCCCCTTAGCTGCTACAGCAACTGGAATTAGGACTTCCCAAGATAAAAGACATTCTTGGATCAACTGGGATATACGCCCATTGCTACAGGAGTTCCAAGACAGGGAAAAACCGAGTGATCAGGGAGGCTTCCTGGAGGAGGGGGCATGGCAGCCATTGAGCCTTTGATGATCACCAGGACCCAGCAAGACAAACAGAATCCTTCCCTGCAAGGGTCATGGTTATTCCACAGGACACCTCAAGGGGGCAGTGCAGGGTCCAGGGAATAGGGTATCACTAGTGGTGCCTGGATGAACATCTGTAAACTTTAACAGTTATGCATTCATTTTAATGGACAGAACCCATAATTTCACAGATACAAGTGTCTTCCTTTCAAACTAAAACTCTTGAAGTAAAAAAAACGTAGATCAATTTAAAGAAGATATTACATAGTAGAGTCACACGTAGGTGGGGGATTGGGTCTAAAGTGAGAGCATGAGACGGTTCAAAGTCAAAGACACCCCTGAAAATCCATAGGGCGACACCGCACTGAAGGCTTCCCTGAAGCGTCCACACAGCCCGTCCTTCCATCAGGGTGGGTGGCAGTTTCCTCTCTGAGTCCCAGATGAAGTTGTTGGCTGGGACCAAGTTAGGGACCAAGGTGGTACCAAAATCCAAATCAGTTAAAACCTTTGAAAGACACTCACAAGCAAGAGGTTCACGCGGTAAGACACATGGAGGGCAGATTCCCTTCCCGTGTTCCCTTGGGACACACACACACACACACACACACACACACACACACACACACACACAATGCTGTTCCAGTTCCCCAATGGCTAAAACAAATACCATACAAGGGGTGACTTAACAACAGGAATAGATTGGCTCACGGTTTCAGAAGCTAGAAGGTTGGCTTCCTCCAGGGGTTGGTATCCTCTAGCTGGCTGGCAATCTCTGATTACTGGGCTTGTCACATGACAATGCACATGGCAGTGTCTTCTCCTTTCTCTTCTGGGTTCCACTGACTTCCAGTTTCTGGCTGCTCCCTGTGGCTTTTCTCTCTCTGGCCTTCTCTAAAAGGCCTCAGGATAAAGACCCATCCTGATTCAGGTGGGCCACACCTTAACTGAAGGAACCTCATCAAAGGGTGCCATTGGCAATCTGTTCACACCCACAGGAATGGGTTAAGTTTAAGAACATGTTTTCCTGGAGTACATAACTCCAAGCCACCACAAATGCTCTATGGAAATTTTTTTTTAACGAGCTGGTAGAGCTAAATGCAAAAGTTAAAAGTGCCTGTGATGTGGTTCGAATACAGATATATCAAAAAACCTTACAGTGGTTGTCAAACAACTAAAATTCAGGGCACAGGGCTCGACTTCCAAGAGAAGAGGCACAGGAAGTTTTAAATTGCCTTGACTCCTGCATTTGCTATTGACCTTCGAGCTCCCAGGAGCAGCCCATGGCCACTTTAAGTAGCCCCAGCCTCTTGAAGTAATAAATCTTTTGCAAGTCCAAAGGTTCCCATCTCACTGCTTTCTATAATTTTGAAGAAAGGTCAAATGGAATTGTCAGGTGAGAGAGCATTAAAAATCTTGTTTGATGACAGATCACCATGTGCCATTTGCCCATTGCTCAGTTTCAAGAATTGAGTCCCAGCTACTTATTTATGTAAACAAGTCCTCTGCATTTATATCTACAAAATACAAATAGAATTGGTGACAAAAATCAGTCTCATTACAGCAATAATTGTCATAAAACATGTTGTTCTGATCACTTGGGCACCTATAGTTGGATGACAATCCAGACCAAAAAAGTAACCTTTACAGTCACAAGAAATAATATAGATGTATGTTGCAGAGGATGGCCAATAAAATACTTAAAGGCATAAAATATGTAACAGATAAAATGTTAAGGGGGGGAAAAAGGGAAACAAATTCAAAGGGAGAAAAGACAAATTTTCTGACTATTAAAGAGCATGTTCACGCACTATTTGAAATGTTTGATGATGGGAATCAACCTGCCATCGTATTTAGATCCCATCGGGCACATTCACAACAGTATGAAATAGCCTTATTTTAATAAGCCGGAAATTGCAACTATTTAGACTTAAAAAACAATTTTTAGATGTCAACAACTTCAGTGCGTGAGCCAACAAGCAGTATTACAAAATTCCTTTGGGAGAGGGAGGGCCTAAGCATACGAGTGGGAAGAACCAGCCAAGGACCGCGGGCAGCCTCGAGCGCCAAGTCCTGCAGGTCGAGACCGGAAACAAACGGCGCGGCCTCGGAGGCCCAGTGCGCAAGCGAGACGCCCATCTTCCGGCGCCAAGACTATACGTCATCACGGCGCCTCTTACGTCATCACGGCGCCTCTTACGTCATCGCGCGCCCCTTGCGTCATCGCGACGCCTCTCTGCGTCAAGGCGGTGCTTCTGAATGGGACTGCTACGGTCTTTGTGAATCCGTCTGAGAATCTGATCAAAAGCTTTGCGCGTTCTGTCCCGGAATTCCGGGCGACTGCTTGCGGCCGAGGTTAAGAGCGGCTGCTCAGGGAGGCGGTGGAGGCGCCGCGGAAGTTGGGGCACCAGCCTGTGCCGCCACCTGCCCGCCCCAGCCCCTAGGCCAGGTCTGGCAGGGCCCCTTCCTCCATAAAAAACCTTAAAAGTGATATTTTTATATTTTACAGCTGCATTGGTATAAAGACAATTATATTAATAGATCAAAATGTGCCTTTTTTCTTCTGATTTTGAGAGAAATTAGAACATTTTTGTGGACCCCTGAAAGGATTGTGGTGCCTACTGGAGCAGTGGAAATCCCATCTGTCGATGGGCAGCTGGGACCCCCCCTCCACACCCTCCACTCACCCACCTGCCAGCAACGCAAGCCACACAGGAGCACCCCAGGGGGCTGAGGCAGGCCTCAGGAGGGTCACTGGCAGTGCCCATCAAGGCTGAAAACTGCACAGCCAGTGACCCAGCGATTCCGCCTCCCATATTCCCCCTGGAGAAACTCATCCAAGGAAGTGACTGCAGGCGTGTTTCACTCACTACCACATCCCAGCCCCTGGAGCCCTTACCAGGCACCGAAGCTGCTCAGTGGTCAGTGAATAAAGGAGACAACATAGCCTGGAGCTGTGTTTACAAATAGGGAAAACTGGAAGCAGCTCAGATGTCCACCAGTAGGGGGCAGGGTAAATCAAGTGTGATAAACAGTCCCTTGGAATCTTAACGCAGCTGCTAAGGAGGTGGCTCCACGTGTTCCAACCAAGAACAATGTCCCAGAAAACATAGGTGGGAAAAAATAAAGTTGCACGATGATATACATAATAGATAAGAACAGTAATAACAATGGCGAACTTATATGGCCCTTACCCTGTGGCCAGCCGTGTTCTAAAAGCATTTCATGTATTAACCCACTTTAAAAGGTCAAAACTATTATCCCCATTTTAGAGGTGGGGAAACCGAGGCACAGAGCAACCAAGTGACTTGGCTGATTTCACAGACCTAGTAAGTGGCAGAGCCCAGATTCTGCCATTTATGTGACAAGAAAAAGCAGAATCCCAGAACAATACTACATATGTCCCACAGGCAGCTGGGTTTGTGTTAAAAAGACACAGAAAACAGTCCACAGCGGGGGGGGGGGCAGGGACTGTGACTCATCAGAGGGACTGTTACCCTCCTCTTCTGAAACAAGGGCTCTCTGTTCATGCAGTATTCATATAAATTCAAAGTTACACCAAGTGGAAACAGAAAAACAAAAGAATGGTGAGTCAGCAGCTAGCCCTGTGAGAAACGTTCTTGGCAGCCGCCAGAAGAGAGCTACTGACTAAGAGAAAGAAGAGTCCAGAACTCCCCAGGAAGCCCCCTCCACCCGCCCCAGCAAACAGACTGTTATGGCCTCAAACAGTTGCTTTTTAAGAAGGTTTATTACTTCGGTAGTGAATTGTTTTTAAAGACAATAAAATTCATTTCTCTTCTAGTCGAGAAGAGGCAGAGGCTTGCCAGCCACAAAGGCCTCTGCCTCCGCCCCAGCACCCAGAAGCTGAGGGTCCCCTAGCTTGGGGCAGAGCCTGCCGCTACCCCAGCCAGGGTGTGGCTAGCTCAGTGTCCAGGATGTCAGTTAGGCTGGAGAAACAGGGCCCAGACACCAAAAAACAGTCCATCCAGAGACGGATGCCCCTGCTTGGAAGTGAGGAGACGATTGGGGCAGTAGCACATCCAGCTTGTGCTCACCTCACTTTCTGAGGCCTGTCTGAAGGTGCTCCGCCTTCAGCCCAGGTGGGTGCACACATGGCTGAAGCTCTTGGCCCAGGCTCTCCTGCCTCTGGCTCAGGAAGCTTGCAGTTCCAGCCTGGCATTTCACGACAGTGGCCTGGCACTTGGAGCAAAACCCCTGTCCTGCTGGGCAAGTTACCAAGCAGGGGGCTGTAGCTTTCCATGCCTGGTGGGGAAGGACACTGGGGAAGGCTGGTGGGAGTCACCAAGAGCTCACCCAAGGGAAGGGGCACAGTGCCCACATCACCTGGTGGCCACGGGCAGGACACAGAGGCCCATGGGTCGCTTAGAGAAAAAAGGTCCCAGAACTTGCCTTGATGAGCCTCCCCTTCCCCCATGTCTCCTCAGCAGTGGCTCCATCCCTGAGTGTGTCTGCACACACCTGTGTACATGTGTGTATACATGCTGGCACAAGTGTGCAGATGTGCAGACACGCGTGTGGAAACCACAGTGCTCAGGCTTTGGGACTGGCAGGCTGTTGTCCACTGAGGGAGTCCTGGAGAAGCGGGGTATAGGCACTGGGGCGCTGGTCTGGCGGAGCAGCCTGGCTTGGCTGGCTCTTGGCATCTTCGGGGCCCTGTGGGGAAAGGGGAAGCTGATCACCTGACCCAACCACCAAGCCCCCACCCTGGCCCCTGTACCCACCCACATCCTCCCCACCGCAGCACAGAAACCACCCGTTCTCCTTCCCCAGCAAGCTCAAGATGACACAGAGAAGGCTGGAGTGACCTACAGACTCGTGGGCTGCAGCTGGCAAGGGCCTCAAGTCAGCAGATGCTGCCCTGCCCCACCTGTATGAGACATGGGGATTGAGGCCCAGAGACTTGCCTAATAGAGCAAGACGGGTGAACAGGGAGTCTTATTTGAAATACTGTTAACACAGAAAAACCAGTAACAACCAGACATCCATCGGAAGGAGAACAGATCTTTAAAATATAGTCACGGGTTGGTATTTACATAAGCAGCTCCCAGAGACTGAGAAGACTGAGCGGGGAAGCCAGCTGCCAGCTGCCAAGCAGTTCACGGCATGTGACACTTGTTAGGTAAAACCTGAAGAAAGTACCTGTTGTTCAGGGGTACATATATACCGATTTAGAGGGAAAACCCCACACACACAAATTCCTGCCAGTGGTTGCTTCTAGAAGCAGGGGGTGTGCAGTGGAACGGGTGAGAGACAAAGGGAGAAGTGAAAAGAGATGAGACAAATGTTAACAAGCACTGTGGATTCCGGGTGACGGGGCACTCAGATACCGTAACTTATCTAATTTTACACCCTAAAAAAATTTCTCAACTGTAGAAAAATGGGGACATAAACTAAATGAATAATTGGGGGGCAGATGGGGGCGATGGGATGTTTTGAGTGTTCTTTTTTACTTTAATTTTTATTCTTATTTTAATTTTTTTTTTGAGTAATGAAAATGTTCAAACACTGAATCTAGTGATGAATGCACAACTATCTGATGGTACTGTGAACAACTGACTGTACACTGTGGATGACTGTAGGGTATCTGCCTATATCTCAAGTTAAAAAATGGAAGAAAAAGATTTCTCAACTGAAAAAAAACATAAAAAATAAAGATACCAATGATAAGGTCTGTCTCCCAAAGCCCCCCTGCCTCCCTTTGCTCACAGGCTTCCTTCCTTGTCCCAGCAGCTGTGGTTGGAAAACCCCCAAATGCAAACCCCAGGCAGGCAGGAAATGAAGGTTCCCCACTCTGGGCCGGACAGAGGAGCCAGGGTCTCCTCCCCTTGGGGACAGAGGCAAGGCTTCCCAGATGGAGCCACATTCAAGCCAGGGGACCACGCCAGAGCAAGGCCAGACCCCACCCCCAAGGCCACACAGAGGCAGCCTTGGACACCCAGGGGTAGCCAGGGCCTTAGTAATTTGGGGCTAAAGAGCTTTGACTTAAGAAAGTCTCATTCAAAAGTAAAAAGGGGAAATGACCTGCAGGCTGTGAAAGGACTCCTTGTCTTTTCAAAGAACAAAACATTTAAGAACCCCCCAAGGATCCAGGTGGTAAAGCAAATTCTTCCTCTTCCTCCTTCCATTTTTGTTTAACTGATAGCAGAGGACTGGAATGGGAGGAAGCAAAGGAGCAGGTAAGAAGGGCCCAGCGATATTTCACTGAAAGGCAGCTCTGTACAGTCGTCCAGGTTGTTCACTACACAAGGGGGCTCAGCCAAGGGGGCCCAAAGCAACTCACACCTTCTGCTTGCCAAGCCCTCCACCCTGGAGCGGGCACATCTGCCCAGAGGGGCCGTCTTTTTCTTATTCGTGTAAAAATCCCCTGTAGGCTAGTCGGTGTCCTTTTTCCGTTCCCGTCTTCCTCCAACAAGGCAGCCCTTCCCAGCCATCCCCAGGGGCCTCTGGGCCATGCCCAGGTGCAGGGCAAGTCGTGAGGCCTCCCCAGGGGCCCAGGCCTGAGACTCAGCACAGGCTGGAGGCCGCCCTGCAGAGTCCCGGGAGACCACTTCCCAGGTGCCCACCGCCCACCAAAGCCTCCCGCAGTAGGGCAGCGCAGTCATTCGAGGGAGTGGGATGGAGCCGCCTTATAGAAGGCAGGGAGGTAAGATTCCTTAAGTTGAATACCTCCCTAATAACTTGAAAAATTGGACTCTGTTGACGAAATGAGGAGACCCCATCTTGGTTGACATTTGGTGGGGGGGTGCACCTGGGAGCTGCTGGCTCGGACCCCACAACCACCAGCCGGATCTGTGCTCAGAGCGAGTCTGGGCTTTCCCCCTCCAGCCTCCCTGCCAGCCCTACGTAACAGCTGAACAGAGGAGTAATTCCCTTCTCTGCGCCCAGGACCCCGTATCCTGCACCCTGACAGCGCCAAGCACCCTTCTGTAGAGGTGACTCTTGGCTGGAAGGGGACAGGGGGTTCTCTTGGAGCCCAACTGTGGACAACAAGGCATCCCAGAGGAATTCTAGGGGGAGAGGAAGGAAAGAAGATCATGTCTCCAAGCCTGGGCCGGGGTCCTTGGGAGAACGCCCCCTTAGTACCCCAAGTGCCCAGGCCCTGCCCTTCTACTCCCAGACAGGAGCGGCCCCGGGCTATTCCGTGCAGTGCTGGGCCTGCAAGCCAGAGCACCACCGCCCACCCTCGCAGGTCCTATTTTACCCCCTCCTCCAGCCTGGCAGTGGAAGCAAAGCGGAAACAGCCAACTGGCCCCAGGAGAAGGGCTACAGCCTCACTGCCCTGCTCTGCAGCTCCCAAGAACTGTTTCATCCCACGGCAGGCCCAGCCGCAAATGGCACATTTTTCAGAAACTAAAATAACAGCTACTATCAGAGGCACATCGGCACAATGGCTCTCCCCTGCCTTAAACAATCCCAAATTGTAGGGCCTGCAGCTCTGTTGTCACCCCCACTGGAGGGCACCACCACCCCTGGACTTGCCTTTCCCAAGAGCTCAGAACCTGAAGACACGTGACTGAGGAAATGAGCAGCCTCACGGCCTCCAGTCCTGGCACCGAGTCTTTCTTAGGCTCCCACGTCAGACAAAATCGGGGCACCCAGTTACATACGCATTTAACCCTTTAGCTTCAGGATAAAAAGAAACTGCTGTTCACTCAATGTAATAAGGGCAGTTTCTTCAAAAGCAAAGTATACAAACAGGTATTTTAAGTCTGTAGACACTCCAGGTAAAGTTGAGGCTGAAGAGATGGGTAGAATCCAAAGTGGGTCAAGCTGTAGGGTCCTACTCACTACGGAAGGGGGGCGGGGAGGCGCCGCATGTTACCTGGTACCCACCTACAGTCTTGCTTCTTGCAGCACTGTGCCCTTGGGAGCTGAGGTCATCAGGGATTCTGAATAGGCCTGAATGGCCTCCTTATCCTTTGAGCCCTTTTTACTACTACTCCAAAATAAATAGCATTTCTCCTAGAAGATAACCAAGCTAATTTATAGTCAACGTAGCAGCCAAGCACCAAGGGTTTACACGGTTCTTCAATTTTCAAAAAGCAAAGAGGAGACCAGGAGGATTCAGAAATTTTAGAGCCCAACAAACAAGAACGATTGGAGTTGCCTGTAATTTGGGGGGAAGCCACCCTTCACCAGAGACAGAAATAAAAGCTTCTTCGGGAAACACGTTTCAAAGGCTGTGTCCCCTGACAATGCAGGCTGTGCGGAGGAAGCCGCTAGAGCAATGGGCCCCACCGGGTAGGGCTGGCTGTCAGGAATCAGTATACAGAGGGGGCGGTATTTTAAATCAACCAGAAACAGATATTTCTGTAAATTTTTTTTTTTAGAATAGTTTGAACTGAAGAGAAATTAAAATATGTGGAGTTTACCAACATGCAATTCTTTTGTTTTATTTTTGTTTTTTAAGTCAGGACAAATACACACAAATGTGTGAGGCCAAACCCTGTGAAGCCAAAGAATACAGGATAGGACAAACCACGGTCATTTGGCCTCCAAACTCAGTGTGCAGGGAGGGGAACCCTGGCCACATCGTCGGCAGAAATAGCAATGTTCTTGTTGGATCCAAGGGTGTCTCACTGATTTGGGGTTCAGACAGGGGAAGGAGACCCTGAAGGTGTTCTCACAGTTTGGGTTTCCCCCTCCTTCCCTTTCCCGGTGGGGATCCTCTCTCTCTCTCTCAGGAGCAAGACAGAAGGGGACAGAGAGCAGGGGCTATCTTGGCCTCCCCCTACTCTGCCCCCAGGCCCCCCGCGTGTCTTTACTGGCAGCAGCCCACGATAATGCTTTGCCTGGTGCTTCCGGGCCCTTCCACCCTCTCCTAATAATAATCCCTCCTGCTGGCTGGAGGCCCAGCCCAGCCCTGCCCAGTTCTAACTGGGGAGCAGCAGAGAAGGGGGCTGCCCCACAAGGCTGCTTACATTGACCAATTGTGGGGGGCCCAAGCACTGGGGAAGGTGGATCCTGGCAACCAAGCAGGGGACATCATCTTTCCCCAGGTTGAAGGGGAATTTGGAAGAGAAATTTGGAAGAGAAATCTGGTTGGGGTTCTGAAAGCTGAACTTAGTGCAGAAAGGTTTATTACTGCTCCAGCAAGCAAGCAAGTGCGCAAAGCTCCCTCTGAAAAACAGGAGAAAGAGGAAGACTATTGGCCAAAGATGAAGCAGGAAAGGCAGCTACAAAGATGGCCCAGAGACCACCGCAGGAGGGGCCCATGCTGACGCTGCCCAGAAGACCTCGGCCCTGGGCTATTCAGATGGGAGCCCCTGGAAGAGCTTCCTGGGTCAGGCCAGCCCACTCCCACCAGTGCCTTGCAAAAAATAAGCTGCCTGGTGTACGTTTGTGAATGAATGTCATGAATGAATGAATGAATGACTCCAAACAAGAAGAGGTATTTGTTGTTGCCCCTCTTCGTCCACCTTCAGAGACTTTCTGCAGCTACGCTTCCCCCACCCCTAAAATAAAGCTGCCTACATGGTCACGAGTCCAAGTGCCACCCCCCAGCCCCCATCGCTACCCTGAACGCCAATCAAACCTCCACGTGCCTGCTCCTTAGCAACACCTGGAGCCCATCCCGTGCCACCGCCCCCACCCCACCCCCTCAGCAGCTTCCGCCAGGGAGCAGGGAGGGCCCTTTTAACTGGGTATGTCATCTCTGGTTTCCCAGGGTCCACAATGAGCACATGGCCTGTTCATATCTGGAAACAACTTTAAAATCGCCAAAGTTGAAGGCTCCATGTGAGAAGTGTTATGTCCCAGATGTTGACTTGGCATCTGTGTCAGGCTGAGCCTTCCTGGGGACCCCCAAGGGGCCTGACTGCTACCTGTAGGACCCAGACCCCCGAATCTGCTGATGCAGCCTACACGCACTCTAGCAGCAGTGGGAGCCAGGCCCATCCCTGCCTGGTGGGACTTGGACAGGATGGGTGGGTGGGGGAGCCAGGTGCTGTCCCGGCCTGGGGGGAGCCTGGGGGTAAGGGCGCTGCTCCCCTGGGTGACTGGGGAGAGCAAGGAGCCAAGAGCTCAGAAACAAGCCTCCCAGGGGCTCCAGGGTTGGCCATCAGGGCCGGAATCTATCGGCACTGGATTTGTTTCTGGGAAGGGCATCGCAGGGAGGGGCAGCATATACCTGGGTCCTGGCAGAAGAACTACTGTGAATGGAACATGCAGGCCCCAGGCAGGAAAATATGGCACCACCCAGGCTCCCGGGGATCCCCTGCGCCGCCCATCCCCAGCTGCTGCCATCTCAGCTAATGGGCTCACACCGTCTACTTAGATGATGAAGCCACAGGCCCGGGGGGTGACCTCTGAGTCTCCCTCTCCCCACAATATCCAAGCCATCAGCAAGACCTCTGGAATAGACTCCCCAGGTAGTCCCCAAATTATTCACCACCCCCTGGTCTGAATTGCCATCCTCACTCACCTGGGCCTCCGCAATGGTCTCCCCACTTCTCCCTCTCCCAGCCAAGGAGCTGACCCTGTCACTCCTCCCCTTAAAAGCCTTCCATGGCTTCTGGCACTCCAGGAATCACCTCTAAGCTCCACACCGTGTATTCCAGGGCCCCGAGCAGCCCTCCCCTGCTGCCTTCTCAGCGCAACATCTCCCCACCCCCACCCCTCACGCTCACTCCATCACAGCCACCCTGGCCCTGTCTGATCTTTCAATCGCCACACCCAGGCCTGCCCCAGGGCCTCTGCACATTCCCAGTACTTGGAGCCCGCTCTCTGTGGCTTAGAGCTCTGTGCCTCCTTAGCATTCACAAACAAGCTTAAATTTTACCTCTTCAGAGAAGCCTTTCCTGACAGTCTACCTAGAGTCTCCTCCAAACCCCCAGGCCCTCGCTGTCCAATCTGGCAGCTACGAGGCAAAAGGGGATCCAAATGGAGGTGTACTGTAAGTGCAAAACGCACACCAGATTTCAAAGACTCAATATGAAAAGAAGAGTGCAACATATCTCACTTATATTTTTTCTATTGCTTACATGTTGAAATTATATTTTGGATACATGAGGTTAAATAAAATTTATTTTACTCGTTTCTTTTTACTTTTTTAAAGCAGCTATTGGAAAATTTTAAATCATGCATGTGGCTCTCACTGTATTTCTATTGGGCAGCACTGCTCTCGCCCATCATATGTCCTGTAATTTTTATTATCTTTATCATTGGTTAAATTATCCTTTCTATCTATTTACTTGTTTGTCATCAGTCTCCCTGGTTGGAATGCCAGCCCCAGCCTCCCCCTCTCAGAGCAGGGCCTGCATCTGTCTTATTCATTGCTGTATCCTGGCACCTGGGCAGAGCCTGGCACCCAGCAAGTGCTGACCCAATGAACCAAGGATACAAGTACCTGGTCTCATCAGCCAAGACCCACCTACTGCCCCCCAAAAGGCAGGGGGAAGGGGTGTCCCCAGGCCATCCAGAACAAGCAGACAAGTTCAATGCAGGCTGCAGGAGAAGGCAGTTTTGGCTTCTCCAGACAGCAGCGGCATGAGCTCCCCGGCCCAGGCAGAGACCCCAGGAGGCAAAGCAGCAAGGAGGCGCTGACCTGCAGGGAGCCCACCCAGACCACCTCCCGAGGTGGGGGCTCCAGGCTGAACGCGAGTGAGGAGACAGCAGAAGGGGCGGCTGAGGGATGGGAGCTGAATCCCCCTCCCCCGAGGACAAGCAAAGGGCGCTCAGTCCCGGCCACGCCTGGCCTCCACCTACTTGGCTCCGGAGTTGGTGGATGATGGGGATGAGCAGCAGGGCGCAGCCCAGGGCAAGGAGGACGTACTGGGAGTATTGCAGCACTTTGGGCATCAGCACCAGCTGAATGTAGAATGACCGAAGTGTATCACCCTCCATCGCCCCGCTCTGGGGAGGCAGAATGACAAGCCAATGACTTGGGGCTACAGGCTGCTGCGATAACCCCCACACCACCTCTTTTGGCCCTCCCTCACACTTTCCCCATCTCAAGCTCACAGGCCAAAGCCTGTGGTGGAGACGGCCCGTGCCTCCCTTGCCTTCGGGACACACAGCAAAACTACATTTCCCAGACTCCCTAGCGGTTGGGCGGGGCGGCGTCTTCGCGTTCTGGCCAATGGGAATTTGACAATTTCCAAGCGTGCCTTTCCCCACCCACCGGAGGGAGGAGCCCGGCGTCCGGACCGCCCCTGAGCCCGCCTCCCCCAAGCCCCTGCTGACAGTGACGTGAGCGGGAAGGAAACTTGACTCTCCCAGCCTGTTTCAGCCCTTAGCTCACCCTGATTTAAAACGAGCTGGGCGCGAATGAACCCCAAAACACCGGGAAAGGAAGTTCAAGTGAAAAGTTGGCACCTGAACACCAAGTCCACCTCTTCTCAGCAGAAGTGGTCACACCCATTAAGAAAACTGTTTCACACGCTGGACCGGGAAGGGGGTCGGGGGGGACCTTTTCACACAGCCTCTGTCTTCCCCCTTTTCGAATGATCCTTTGGCCTCAGTGGGATAATTGACAATACAGTGCTTGGGCGGTGTGAAAAGGTCCTAAATATTGTTCAACATGACAGCCCGGGTACCCGGGCTCTACTGTGCCCTTTGCCGCAAATCGCCTGGGGTCCTCCAGTACAATACCTGACACCACTCCCGAGGACACCCTGGGGAAGGCAGAGGGACGCAACCTCACCTCCTGAAACCACAGCAGGGGCAGGATCACAGGCTGGATGTCTCCAGTTTGTCTGGAAAGAAGCGAGACAAAGCAGCACACGGTCACAGGGGAGGAGTTTTGTCACCCTGTTCTGCATCAGGCAGCTCTGGACATGTTGTCTAAGCTCTGCGATCAGGAGGGATTTGATTTTGCAAGCATTTAATTGGTGAGACTTGGATGTGTTGCCAAGAAGTGTTAAAAGGCAGATGCCATCTCCTTTGTAATAATGAGTAGCTGTGGCCACCCCAGGCCTGTGTTCCCACATGGCATCAGCTGGCCAGTGCTGGGCAGGGCCCCAGGCTGCCCGGCTCCTTTTTCAGTTCCCTGCCTCGTCCTGGTGGCATCTGAGTGTGCAGAGCAGGTACCGGATGACGGTGAGCACCAGAGGTGGTGCCTAGGCTGCAAACCCCAGTCCTTCTGGTGCAGTTTTACCACCCACTAATCTATAAAGTGTTCCCTTGAGCAACCTCAAATACAACAAAGAAGATCAGGGTGGGAGTGAGGGAAATGAGTTTAGAGTTTTGATTCGCTACCATTCTCTGACAAAATGTTATCCTCCCCAGCTGACCCAGGAATCTTTCTAGGGGAGTTTTCTTTTAGTGAAACTATTTCAAATGTGCTAAGAAGTACAGGCACTAACATAACTAGCCAGTGGACCACTCACACAGCTCTATCGAAAGGAAAGCTAATGATAAACGTTGGTGACGATGTGGAGAAACTGGAATCCTTATATGTTTTGCTGGGAATGTCAACTGGTGTAGCCACTTAGGAAAACCGTGTGGCAGTTCCTCAAAAAGTTAAACCTAGAGTTACCCTGTGGCCAGCAATTCCTCTCCAAGAGAAATGAAAACATGAACATGTAAAAACTTGTCAACGCATGTTTGTAGCAGCACTGTTCACAATAACCAAAAGGTAGAAAGAGCCAAATATCCGTCAGCTGATGAACAAACACAATGTGGTCCATCCACAGTATGGGTTCTTACTCGGCCATATAAAGGAATGGGGCCTTTGGCTGCCATCTTCGCCATGTCTTCTCATAAGACTTTCAGAATCAAGTGATTCCTGGCCAAGAAACAAACACAGAATCGTCCCATTCCTCAGTGGATTCAAATGAACCCTGGCAATAAACTCAGGCACAACTCCAAGAGACGCTGGAGAGGAGCCCAGGGGGGGTCTGTCAGGAATGGCGCGTGACGGCACACACGTTGCTTCTGCACCAAGTTCACTGGCACCTTCAAGTTGAAAACATCCCCCTTTCTGAACAGCTGGGACTTATTTTATTGGAGAAAAACCTGGTTTCTCTTTGTTTTTATGCTTCTGCATAAATAAATTGGTTCAGTAATAAATAGGTGAGGCCTTTTGTCTGGGGGAAGAAAAAAAAAAAGGAATGAAGTTCTGAGATCTGCTACAACATGGAGGAACGATGAAGATGTCAGGCTGAGTGAAAGAAGCCAGACACAGATCACATAGCCTATGATTCCATTCACATGAAATTCCCAGGTGGGTGGGAAACAGCTGGGATTGGAGATTTTTGCTGATTGGAAGGGAGGGGCAGTTATACAAAGAGAGAAGAAAGGATTCTGGGGCGGGGATGGTAGAAGGGGAGTCTGGTCAGGACCCCACATGCACTGTATCCAACTCCCTTCCCAGCAACCCCACTCCTGGGGGTGGGGTGCAGGGTGGGGTCACTGGAGTCTTGGACCACGAGAAATCCCAAGCTCTGGCTGCCCAGTGAGCCACGCAGCCCCAGCTCAAAGTCCCCACTCACTCACCCAATGCCTCTGATAGACTTGACGTAGAGGCTCAGCTGCAGTTTCACGGAGCAGTTCATGGGGATCCCTGTGACCTGCGGCCACAAACACACAGTGAGGGGACTGGCCTCCCTCGTGCTCCAGGGATCCCTTCAGACCCCTCCCACTTTGGCTCCTCTCCAGAGGGCAGGCTTCCCAGCTTTATAGGCCAGTGGGGCTGGCTTTTATCTGCCCTAAGACAAAGCAAGGGGTTGTCTTAGAAATTGTATGCACACAGCAACTGGGATCCCTTCTATTGATTCTATGCCTTGACAGGTAAACACACACAGCCCCAGCAGCTCTAGTGCCCACAGCCTCGCCGGAGCATTCTAGAAATGGGAACAGAAAAACCCAACCCTTTTCATCTCCTCTTAAGGCAATCTTTCCCAAAGAGTGCAAAGATATTTTTAGGTGACCCCGCCCACCTCCACATTAAATAATATGGGATTTCATAGTGAGAAAGCCATGTCCTTCTCAGTTCATTTCCTACTTTTCCTGATCATCCCGAAGGGGAAGTCTCTGTCAGGAGCTTGGCCTCGCCTTGAACGCTGCTCTAAGGCACCCACATCCGAGCTCCATTTTTAGCTGAATGGGGACAGGCCTGGGGCTCAGCACCAATGGGGGGCCACAGCATTTTAACTATAGCCTAACAACATTTTTCCCCTTATGTTTATTTTATGTTGCCTTCCTTTTTTCTTTCTTTTTTTTGGAAAATTTTTAAACATCCTATTTAGGGTAATGATATAAAGCTTCCTTGATGTAGAAATTTATTTAAGAAAAACCAATAAGTAAGTAACAGGACAAATGTATGAGTAAAGGCAGGAAGACGGTGCTGGAATAAGCTCTGGAAGTCAGAGTGGAAAGGCCTCTGGCCCCTGGGTTGGAGGTCAGAAGACCACGATGGCTGCTGATTAGCTGAGCCCTGTTTGCTCACCTGCAAAATGACCAGCACGGCCCTCCAGGCCCCTGTGCCCAGGGGAGTTGGCCAAAGGCCGGGCTCCCATGGCCGGAAGGAGAGTATGGACTTGAGACCTCTGCTGGATGGGAGTGAGGTCACTGAGGGCAGGAGAGGGCTCACCTGGCAGGCCCAAGGCTGCGCTCCCTGGAAAGGCCTCGGCTGGCCCCTGGGAACCTGGGTTTTGGGAGGGTCCCACCACTCCCTGACTGGGAAGAGTGGCTGGCTCCCTGTGCGCCACTGCTTGTGACCCAGCATGCTCTATGCTGAGCACCTGCTTCCCTTCTGGGCCTGGAACACTGGTACACACCAGGCAGAGGGGGCAACGTGAGCAGCTCCCAATGCCACCCCGGGCACGGAGTCTCTGGTGGCTTCCCCGGGAGCCTGCGTTTCCACGTGCTGACCTAGCTCATCACGGGAGGCATCAAGCACATCCTGTGCGACATCCCTGGGAGAGACTCTGGGGGGCTAAGCCTGGGCTCCTGGGATGCCCTCCACGTGCCTTCTCCCTTGCTGACTCCTTTCTGGCCTGAGTCAGAGCCGTGCTGCAACTATATGCTGAGTCCTGGGAGCCCTGATAGGCTGCCGTCATATTGGGGGTGAGGCTGGGGACCCCGACACAACCCACCAGCCTTTTCCCTTCCCTAGAACAGTGCTCCACATTCTGGGGTGTCCCCTCAGGCCACTCACTGCCTTCCCCAATCCCTCGTGGACAGTCCTTCCAGCTCTCCTCAGGCCCTACCTGTTCCACACCCCCAGACGGCAAAACGTGGGCCTACAAGCCCACTTCTGACCTCTGCTCCCAGTTTCAGGAGCAGAAAAGTGGCCGCCACAAAGAGGTGACTTCCGAGAGGCACTGGGTTTTCAGGGCAAATGCCAGATAGGTAGCACACAGCTCCCTCACAGCCTCAAGCCACAGAATAAATAAATAAATAAAATAAAATAAAATAAAATGCAAAGCCTCTTCCTCTCCTTGTCTGCAGAGAAGCAGAAGGAGCCAACTTAACTCCCTGTTTCCCGATGTGGGGGAACAAAGAAAATCCATGCCCAAAAGTAACAGCGAGAGCAGGGAAGGGTCACGGCGGAACCTCCTGAAAGCCAGCAGAGAGTGGCGGTGAAGTAAATTAGCCCAAAAGAGAGAAGGCGGAGGGCCGAGGGGGTGGGGGTGGCTCCTGTCAGTAGACAGGACAATTGGGGGACAGCAGAGCAAAGGAAAACACAGCTGAACAGCGTCACGCAGGACTCTGAAACAGCCCGTGGCAGGAGGCAGCAGGCGTCCACTGAGGAGACAGGAACCCACGAAATTTTTTAATCAATGGTGGAAGTTACTGACTTGAACTGATGACATTTTACAGACAGGACACAGAGGAACAAAGGAGACATAACACGGGGAGGGCCACACATGGGGTCTGACACTCTCCTGGCCGCTGCTTGCAGACTGAATGTCACGGGACAAACTCCCTGGAACCTACTTATCTACAAGATTGTCCCAGCTCAGACTATCTGCAAGAGGTAGCCGGGCACAGAGAGCTGCCTCTGGCTCATTTGCAGGAGACCTACCAGGCAGATAACTCCTAATTAATTTACTGTCTTATGGCCCTTTTATAGAGTCAATTCCCTTATAAAGAGATAATAGAAATCCTTGAACTATGGAGTCAGGGTAAAGTCGGGATCTTTGATGGCTTCATGTTCTAGAAGCTACTGATGCCAAGGAAACCAGGCCTCCCTCCAGCCCAGCCCTGGAACAGCGCTGCCCTGGGGGAGATGACGGAGTCTTATGTGCCAGTCCACCTCCCCGCCAGGGACTCACCGGGTGCAGGTCCAGGAACAAGGCGTGTTTTTCCGGGTCGGGCTGGAGGCCAAGCACCGCCTCTGCCAGGACTGGGTCCGCGTTGTAGAAGTGAGGGTGGGACAGAAACAAGGGCGCATCTGGAAGGGGAGAGGCAGAGAGGGCGTCAGGCCAGGGCAGCCCGTCAGCCCGCCCAGGTACAGCACGGAGCCACTGCTTGCAGCGTGCCACCATGGTGGAGATGGGATGCAAGACGGTGAGGACTGTGCAATTATACCCTCACTCATCCTGTAAAAACTTCTCGGGCGTCCAAGAGGTGCCAGGCACTGGGGACACAGCATGCGACAAGCTCTGGCATGGAGGAACGGTGAAGTGGGAGCCGTCGATTCTGGTGGGAGAGCTCACAGGAAGGAAGAGAAGACAGTCTGAAAGATGGCAGGCAGTGTCAAGAAACGGCATTCTAGGTGGGTGGGCTGGCAGGAGCTGAGGCTGGAAGATGCCTGGAGCACTGGGTGGGTGAAGAGGAATTAAAGGAGTTGAGGACAGAAAGGTAAGTCAAGGCCAACTGTGAGCCTGGGGGGTGGGAGTGGGATCTCCAGCGCCAGGCCAAGCCACCAGGCCGTCTTCCGCAGGCAACGAGAGCCTCAGGTGTGCACACCTGCCGTCAGGCCTCCCTAACATCCAGGAGAGGAAGACACACCTCCTGGGCTCCTTCTCTCCCAGAAGCCACGGTGCAGGACTGACGCCGATGTGGGTGACCCGGGGCGGGCTGCGATCCCTTGGAAGGAGAAAGGTGCTCAGATGTGGAGGCTGAACCTCCCATCGCCTGCCCAAGCAAAGTCAGTGCCAAACTCACCCCCACATGCTCAGGGCCAAGCACAACAAAGGAAAGAATGAACTCAAGGCAGGCAAAGGCACCGAGACGGAAAGCAGATTGGTGGCTGCCGGGGGTGGGGCGAGGGTAGGGAGGGATGGCTTAGTGGGTCTGGGGTCTGTTTCTGTGTAACGAAATGTTCTGGAACTAGATAACAGTGGTGGTTGTATAACTCTGTGAAGTTCCTAAATTCCAGTGAATTGTTCACTTTAAAATGGTTGGTTTTATGTTTGATGAATTTCATCTTAATAAAAAACAAACCAAAAAAACAAGGCACAAAGAACACAAAAACTTAGGAGGTCTCCCTCCCCCAACCACCAGCCCTCCTTTGCCCCAGCCAGGGGGTGGGGTTCATGCTTATGTGTATCTGGCTACTTCCAGTTTCTGGATTATTTCTGTTTTTCTTAGCAAAGCCAAGCATTGGTTTGAAGTGAAAGCTGGGCATTTATCACTGTCGGATTTCATTTTTCCCAGAGGCTTTTTCTGTCCTTTGCCTTAACATTCCTCCGGCATCAATCACTGATGCCGGGACCCCTTCAAGTCTGGCACATCCGGATACTCCCTGCGCTGCTCCATGAGGTGCTTCTTGGAGCCACACACCATCGCTTTACTGCTGTAACCATATTTTTAAAAAGAGCTTTTTAGCTTTCCTGTAATTGCCACAATTAGACAGTAAATAGGCAAATCAACACAATGGAAGCCAAAAAAATGTTGTAAATTCTAACTAGAGGCTGTCACCTGCCCAAGGTTGTCCCTGAGAGCCATTCTTTCTCTTTTTGGACCGAGATGAAAGTGTTAAAAAGGTGGCCAGGAGACCTTGGCACCCATGGAGATGTTCTCCCAAAAGAAACCAGAAGGAGAGAAAGAAAATGGAACACAGAAGCCGTCTCACCCTGAAAGTCAGTGTTATTCAAAGCCACATTCTTGGACCCTTTCAATTGGTCTTGAGCACCCCCGAGGGGCAGTGTCCCACACTTTGGAAAACCCTGTTCCCCACTGCCCCATATCAATGGTAGAAGGATACCCCTGGTTTTACAGGTGACAAAGCTCTGCAGATGTGGGCAGCCCCCAAGCCAGATCCCTGTAGGGGAGACCCTTAAACAAGCCCCATCACCCCCGACAGGAAGAGAAGGTAGAATGGACCAATTTGCCAACCCCTGCCCCTGCCACAGCCCTTCAGCGGGCCTGGGTTTTGAACCGCGTGCATGCACACACAAGCTTCTTTCCATTTTATTTCCAAACTGACAGAGACCTGCCCGGGCAATAAATGGTAATTAATTTATAGCTTTATGGTGTATCTAACCACCCTTAATTGCCTAGGATCATCACATATTATGATTAAAGGCCCTATCGGGCAAATCTGAGGTCTTGACACAGCAGGGAAGTTTTATGCAACAGAGTTCTCTGCTTCCAAGAAACATGCAGAGCCCAGAAAGGGGCATGTGTAGACACTTCTTATCTTCAGACAAGATGAGAGGCAGAATGACAGACACATGTGCACCAGAAGACACAAACAGGGAGGTTCCTAGCAGCACGACAGTAACGGCCAAACAATGGAAGCTCAGAGGCCGATGAACAACAGAAGGGAGAAGTAAATCGAGGTGTGTTCTCACTGCAAAAGACTGTACAACAAGGAAGAAAATGTACAACCACCACCCATGACAACATGGAAAAATCTCATAAATATGATGATGGGTGAAAGGAGCCACAAGAAGGAAAGGCAGTATGTACTCGGATTCTATCTGTATACTGACCCCAAACCGGCCAAGCCTCACCCACAGACTTAGAGCCCAGGACAGTGACTGGGAAGGGGACATGAGGGTTTGGGGGGCTGGTGCTGTGCTGTTTCTTGAACTGGGAGTAGTCACATGGGTGCACTTAGTTTGTGAAAATTCAAACTGCACAACTGATGCAGGCACTTCTCTGTATGTAAGTTTATATGGAGGGCTTATATGTGTGTGTATACACACATATATGTACATAAATAGTCAAATTTGAAAACTTTAATTAAATACATATTTTTAAAAGCCCTAGCAGATTTTTGAAATTCTTTTGGCAGATATGCTAAGCTAAGGCAGTTCAAACCTTGCCCCAAGTCCTCTGTTGCGGATGGACCTGTGTTGCTCCTGCCAACCTAGCACTCACTCCCCCTTCTCCTAGCTCGTTCACCCCAATCTGGGTGCTCTCCCTACTCTCAGCCATGTGCTGCGAGTGGTGCTGGCCCCACCTACAGATCCAGAAGCATGTGACACAAGCCTGGCCAATGAGCAAGTTCTGTCCTTGGCTATGGGGATTGGTTCACAGCTCGGCATGTGACGCAAGGCAGACCAATCAGAGTGAATCCTGGGACTTTTGCTGGAATTAGGTGGATGGGGAGGAAGCCATTTGTGCAGGGCTCAGAGGTGTGAGGACTCAAGCACGGAGCCTTCATGGCCAGTTATGAGGGGAGACCCCCCAGCAGGGAAGCCAGCCCAGAGGAAAACCAAGCTGGGACATGGAGGAAGACAGCTGCCGGACAGCACCTGAGCTCTGGTCCCTGGACTTTTTAGGGAATGAACTAGGAAGTGCCCCTTTCAGGCCTAAGTCAAGTTGTGTCTGGCATCTGTCATAACACGCTGGCTACCAGGTCTGGGTATCTACCCCCAACCCCCACCCTACAAGCAGAAATCCCTGTGGATGCCAAGGAAGAAATAATGAAACGAACAGAGAACAAGGGTAGGGTGGGCCGAACAAGGCCGTGATGAGAGGTGGGCATTTTCAGGTCCTGTCCTCAAACCCTCTGACTCCAGAGGGCTCTGCTCTGCCTGACACTGAGGAAACCATCCAATCTGCTGACAGGCCTTCCTCTCACCCCTGCTGCAAACCAGAGCTGCCCTCTGCCACTGGAAGATGTGACTTCCACCCAAGAGGGTCCCAAGGCAAACAAAGAGGGTTCAAGTCCTCAGTGAGAATCCAGTAAGACAGTGTGTTGGCTTCCAGTTCACCAGCCCTGGGGCCTCGCTCACACCACAGCCTAGGGCCTCAATTTCCTAAACACTTGTGCCGCCATATGTTCAGTTACTTGATGAATACGCCAATGTGCTGGGCACGGTTCTGCAAGCCAAGGATATAGCAAAGAAAGAGACAAGGTAGCCCAGCCCAGCCATACGGAGTCACCATCCAGTGCAGAATGAAGACAATAAACAAGTAAAATGAAGTTCACAGTCAGCTATTTCAGGTCACGACAAGTGCCAAGAATACTATGAAAAGATGATGCCAGGAAATCAGAGCCAGCTTCTTGGAGAAGGTGACATTTAAGCTGAGAATAAAAGAGGGTGAGAGAATGATCTGCCTGGACATCTGGGGAAAGGGCTCTCTAGGCAGAGGGAACAGCCAATCTACAGGCTCTGAGGTGGGACTGAACTTGACATGCTCTAGAATCAAGGAGAAAGCAGAGGAGCTGAAGAGGAGTGGGTGGGGAGCATGGGAAGAAATGATGTCGGAGTGACCAGCAGGCTCAAGGCACGGTAGGCAGTTTGGGCTTCACTATACATGCAAAGGGGGCCTTTACACATTTTAAGCAAAGGCTGGGGTGATGATCTGTGCTTTGCAAGATCCCTTGGGCTACTGTCTGGAGGAGCCCTGCCCAACAAAACTTTCTAGAAGATGGAAAGAGTCCTCTGCACTGCCCAGTAAGCTAGCCACTGGATGCACGTGGCTATTGAGCATTTGAAATGGGTCTGATGCAGCTGAGGAAGTGCATTTCTCATTGCACTTAATTCAAATCAGCTTCAATTTAAATCACCACATGAGCCCAGAAGTGACTATACCAAGTAGTCTGGGGAAGAACTGTGTGGCAGCAATCAGGCAACAGGGAGATGGACAGGCTAGGGACTGGAGTCACCAGGTACCAGAGGATAGAGGCTTGGCCCACGAGGTGGCAGTGGGGATGGGAGGAAAGAAGGATGCAGGATTGTTGTAGGAAGTTGAGCTGTGGGGCCTGCTGATTGCTGGCCGTGGGGGTGAGGAAGAGGATCAGTTAACACCCAAGTGTCTGAGTTGAGCAACGCGGCAAAGGTATCTCGGGGACTGACATGCAACCAAAAGACACAGGTGGCAGAGGCAACCTTGCCAGCACCGACTGTCACCCCCCACCAGGGAGTCCCACCCCCCCACCAACCAAGAGGATTTTATGTAACCATCGGCCCATCACCACTGTCCATCCCAGGATGGGGTGAAGGACAATCCCCCCAAGCCTCACTCCCAACTTGGCATGGGCAGAATAATGCCCCCCTCACCAAAGACGGCCAGGTCCTAATCCTGGAATCCGTGAATATGTTAGGTTATATGGCAAGAGGGAATCAGGTTGCAAATCATTAAAATAGAGTGAGTCTCCTCAATTATCTGGGTGAGCCCAATGTAATAACAAGGGTCCTTAAAAGGGGAGGAGGGAGTCAGAAAAGGAGATGCGAGAACAGAAGGGGCAGCAGAGAGATGCAGAGCTGCTGGCTTTGGAGATGGAGGAAGGGGCCACAGGCTAAGAGATGTGGGCGACCCCGAGAAGCTGGAAAAGGTGAGGAAGCGGATTCTCCCCTAGAGCCTCCAGACAGAGTGCGCTTGCCAACACCTAGATGGTAGCCCAGTGAGCCCTGAGAGATGACACATCTGTGTTGTTTTAAACTACTAAATCAGTGGCAATTAATTACAGCAGCAATTAACACACTGGGCTTTTTTTTTTTTTCAAATTACCTTTCTGCTGCCCTCATTATCTCCAGCCTTATGGGATTATCAAGAGTTCAGAGGCTACAGATTAAGCAAACAGGGTGGGGCAAATGAGCCTCTCCTCGCACCCCACCCTCTCGCTGTCAGGTGGGGGGGGCAGCAGTACTGACCCGACAGGTGGAGTGGGGGAGGGGCGGCACGTACTGAACCGGCAGGTGCTGACGTTCTGGATTCCTGACTCCCGGCATGGGCAGAAGCCTTCGTTGGGTGGGTAGACGGACCCGTTGGCAAACAAAGTGCTGGGGGCCACAAAGCGGTAGGTGGGGATGCCTTCAAACATCCCTGTCTCTTTGTAGATCAGCTTCATGGACCTGCAGGGGAGAGTGGAGATGAGGGACACCACCCAGAACCAGGTTCCGCTGAGTGTTGCCCAAATTGGCCCACCTGTGCAGCCACCCCCCAGCTACAAGCCGCCATCGTCTCTCGCACACCCAAACTACAACAGTCTGGGCTCCCTGCCTCTACCCTGCCTCCCTGGAATAGAATCCAGCACCCTGCAGTCAGCACTATTCACAACAGCTGGGATGACTGGATAAACAAGATATAGTCTCGCTATGCAATCGGGTATGACTCTGCCATGAAAAGGAATAAACGCTGACTCATGCTACAAGGTGGGTGTTTGAAAACATAATGCTGAGCGAGAGAAGCCAGACACAAAAGGACTGAAATTGTACAATTCCACTTACATGAAATGTCAAGAATAGGCAAATGCACAGAGACAGAAAATAGATTAGAAGTTCCCAGGGGCTGGGAGGTGGGGGAATGGGGAGTGACTGCTTAAGGGGGACAGAGATTCTCTTTGGGGTGCTGGAAAAGTCTTGGTGATGGCAGCACATTGTAGATGTAACTAATGCCACCGAATTGTTCACTTAAAAACAGTTAAAACAGAAAATTTTATGTTATATCTTACCATAAAAAATAAAGTAAAAAAAAATAAAATTAATGTTACATTAAAACCAACAAAACCCACTCCAGCCACCTCCAGCTGAGGCCATGTAAGAGCCAACATCCTCACCATGGCCCATGGGGGCCTACAGGGTCCAGCCCCTCCTCTGCTCACCCAGTCACCCAGTTTGCATCCCAAGGGCTTCCGTGCTGCTCCTCAAATAAGCTCCTTCCTTCCTGTCCCAGGCCTTGCATCTGCTGCTGGAATGTTCTTCTCCCCAACCTTGCACATTAGACTTCAGTTCTTCCATCAGGTCTTTGTGCAGCAGTCACCTCCTCGGGCGGCAGTGGGACCACATGCACCCCCTCACATGATGCACCTCTGTTGTGGGCTGAACTGCGTCCCCCAAAAAGACCTCTTCACCCCCAGTCCCTCAGCATGTGGCCTCATTTAGAAATAGGGTCTCGGCAGATGGAATTAGTTAAATTAAGGTGAGGTCATCCTGGAGTAGGGTTGGCCCTTAGTCCAACACAAGGATGTTCTCATAAGAAGATAGAAGAGACATACAGACACGCTGGTGAGATGGCCATGAGAAGATGGAGGAGACAGAGATCAGAGGGAGGCAGCCACCAGCCAAGACGTGTGACGAAGGCCGCCGATGCCCGAAGCTGGAAGGCAGGGAGGACTCGTGCACAGGCTGGAGGGAGCGGCCCTGCTGACACCGTGGGCTCAGAGTTCCCGCCTCCAGAGCCGGGAGACAGTCAGCTGTGCTGCTGTGAGCCAGGCTGCGGTACTTGGTCACAGCAGCCCTGGAAAACCAAGACTTCGTCCACCCTGCCACCCCGCTGTACTCCACAAACAGGGTTTCTAAATTTGAATGAGGGCCACGGATCAGACCAGCATAGGCCAATACAGCAGCCGCAGACACAAGTGGAACTGAGCCCTTGAAAGGGGCTGGTGCAAATCGAGATGTGCTGTAGGAAGTGCACTCCAGAGTTCCAAGACTTAACATGGAAAAAACAATGGAAAATATCTCTTTAACAATGTTTTATATTGATTACATATATTTTGGACATACTGGGTCAAATAAAATGTATTATGAAAATTTATTTCGCCAGTTTTTTACTTTTTAATGTGACAGCTAGAAAATTTTAAGTTTACACATGTGGTTTGCATTCTATTTTTATTGGACAACACTGGATTAGACTATCTTATTACATCAACATTAAATTTCCTGATTTTGATAACTGTAATGTGGTTATATAATAAAATGTCCTTGGTTTTAGAAAGCAGGTAAAGGTATATAAAGCACAGTATCTGAAACTTAGTCTCAAACGGTTCAGGAAAAAAGACACAAAGAGAGAGCTGGTGGGTAATGATAGAGCAAACGTGTGTCCTGACTCCCCACAACAGGACACAAGCTCCCCTAAAATAGGGACTGCATGTCCCCCAGCACCTGCACACAGGAAGAGCTCCATGAAGGTTGGTTGAGGGAAAGCAGATTAAGTCAAGGTTCACATTAGTTCATCCCCATGAAAAGGATATTTCCAAGGTGACATCCAGAGAAGTGGCTGGGCATCCCCCCATTACTCTCAGCACACAGGCAGGGACCACTGGAATTGCTGACCCCCAAGGAGCCCTGCAGCCCCGGAGAGCTGGAGAGCTGGAGAGCGAAGAGGCCGCAGGTCACCAATCTGGGTGTCTCGCCAACTGTGGGGGATGAATGATGTCCCCCTTCAACGTCTTAATCCTCATCTCTGTGGGTGGGAGCCCATTCTAGACAGGACCTCTTGAAGGTGTGGGTTTTAGTTAAGATGTGGACCATCCGATTGAGGTGAGTCTTAATTTGGATTACTGGAGGCCTTTAGAGTAGAAGAAATTCAGACATTGTCAGGGAAAGCCACGGGGCGGAGCTGGAAGCCGGAAGAAAAAGGAGAGGACACCGCCACGTGATGTGAAGCAGGAACACGAGCCAAGGAACCCAGGACTGCTGGCAGCCCACCCCAGAATGTTATAGGCTTTGAGGGAGAGCATCGCCTTGCTGACACCTCGATTTCAGACTTCTAGTTTCAAAGCCGTGAGCCAAAAAATTCCCATTGTTTGAGCCAACCCATTGGGTGGTAATTTTCGTATCAGCCTGGCAGACTAAGACTCCAGACAAAATGCCAACCAGGGCAGCCAGCCAGCAGGCGTAGGAAGGGAGCCCACGATCTGCCTTCATGTCACACCTCGGTCCTTTCCTGCCCACCAACACAACTGTCATGCCCCAAAACACTGCCAGCAGCCACTCTCTGGGTCTCTCAAAAGCATCAGCAGTTGGAGTTTGGCTCTTTATGACGTAACCAAAGAGAATTCAAGATGGCACTAGAAGAGCCAAGGAATCAGCAACAAGCCAGCCCATTTTCCAGGTGCCACAAGCCATCGGGGAAGCAGGCCCCCGCGGCACAGGAGGCCCAGAACACCCCATGAGAGCCATTACCGGCAGGCCTCAGGGCTGTAGAATTCCAGCGAGGATCCAGGAGTCATAAACGGTGCCCACATTTGCCCGGAAGTTCCATTAATCATGTTGCACTGGTCAGAATGCCAGAAGTTGACCTGTAGGGAAGCATTCAGACATGGCCAGTTAGGGCAGCCAAGGTCCCTGCAAAATGCTCTCAGGCATTTTGGCATTCCCCACGTCCAATTCGGAGCCTGGAATGGGCTTTGCCATTTAATCCCCAATACTCTTCCTCAACAGAAGCCAGACCACTCGGGGAGATGGCCCCGCAGAACAGGCGGAGAGCAGACTGGGAGCCAGAAAGATGCACAGAGCGGCGACTGCACCTTCCCGCGCCCTAATTATTGATACTTGAGCATGTAACTTTGCTAAGAGTTCAGTTGCTTCATCTGTAAAATGGGTGTACAACATGTACCTCCTGGCTGAATAGAGCAAGAGGTGCAGTGAGCAGGTAAATGGGAAGTAGGATGTGGGTATCCTTGTCCTTCACCACTGAAGTCTACGGACAATTCCTAAATGCAGATAAAGTTAGGAAATGGCATGGGAAGAAAAATATTTAAAATTGTAACAGTGGCCCCAGGAGACCTCAAGATGGAAACTCAGAGTAGCTGCCTCTGGGGAATGAGACCTGGAAGAGACACAGCTCACTTTCCCCTTCTGCTCTTCTGTCCACTGGACTTTCTAAAAACCACGTGCACATGTATGCTTCCATATTTTTACAACTAGCCCAAAGGAATGGACAGGTGAATGATGAAGATGCAGTATATCCAGCTGCTGCCAACTGCAGGGAAAGATGCTCTGCTGGCAAAGGAGCAGAGTTCCCCTCTCACAGCTGCCCCGGAGCCTGCCCCTCATTTGCACCTTTGGCCGGGAGTGCACTTCTGTGCGGAGGGCAGCCCTCGCCAGGGAGGCATGGTCACAAGTCCCAAGAGCCATGGAGCAAAGGCGATGTTTTCTTGCCAGCCCTGAGTGCGAAGGGGAAGGGAAGCCAGGGTGCTGGGGCTTCTCAAGCTGGTGGATGATTCTGCAGGAGGCCAGGGTTTGCGGGGGCTTGGAGCCTCAGGCAGATGCGGGACCACTCGTGGTGAACTTGGAGGGCCCTGGAGCCCTCTGCTAATATCCAGCGTGTTGTCCAGGACATTTTTAATCTGCTGATGGAAATCAACTCCTGAGAAGTTATTTGCATCAACAGAAGAAATGAGCAGCTTCATTAAAATTAAGCTAGACATGTCCTCAAAAAGTCAAACAGAATTTCAGCATATGAGCCAGCAATCCCACTTCTAGGTATAAACCCCAAAGAAGTGAAAACACAGACATGAACAGATGCTGTACGGCAATGTTCATAGCAGAATGATTCACAACAGCCAAAGGCTGCACAACCCAAGTGTCCACTAACAGATGAACTAATAAACAAAATGTACATACACATAAAACAGAACATTACCCAGCTGTAAAAGAAATGAAATTCTGGTACACATCACCACATGGATGAATCTTGAAGACATTACACTGAGTGAAAGAAGCCAGTCACAAAAGGACAAATACCATATAACTCCACTTTATATGAAATAGCCAGACTAGGCAATCCATAGAGACAGAAAGGAGCTGAGAGCTTCCCAGGGGCTGGGGGGAGGGGGAATGGGGAGGGGCTGCTTAAGGGGGACAGAGCTCCTGGTGGGGTGATGAAGGAGTGCTGGTCACGGATGCTGGGGATGGTGGCACAACACTGGGAACCGTGAATGTAATTCACCACTGAACTGGACACTGAAAAATGGTTAAAATAAAAAATTTGGAGTTGTTAAATTTTTTATTGTGGTTATCATATAACAAGATATTTTACATTCTGTTACCATAACAAAAATAAAAATAATAAACAAACACCTAACTACACAGGATTTTAACAGTATCCCCCAGAACGGTTATTAATGGCTCTGGAGAGGGATCTTGCTACCCCAGGCACTGACCCCGGCCCTCCAGGTCCCTGCAGATGTGGGGAGCAGTTTCCTTGGGGTGAATGACACCACTGCATGGTCTTTTTCATGCAGATTAAAAAAGGCCACTGTGGTGAAAAAAGCAAATTGCAAAACCAGACACATAGTATAACTTCATTATGTTCAAAGAAGCAAAAAAAAAAATTTTTTTTAACATCATATTTCTAGTGTGTAAATGGCTAAAAATAGACAGGAAGACTACATCCCAAAAGCTAAGTGTGGGTGTGTGGGTTTCCTCTGTGGTTGGAGCTGGGAGTGGTCTGAAGAGGGACCTGCTCTTCATATTCAAATTGACTTTTTTCATTTATTCTTTAATGTCAGCATCTTTGTGCATTTCAGAACATGCTGTAAAGTGAGAACTAAAGGAAGGAAGACTTTGGCTCCCAGCACCCACCAGGAGCTCACCCAAAAGGCTTGCCAAGCCCCTACACACCAAAGGTCGGCATCCAGAGACCCTCCAGAACCAAGAGCTCCCTGGGCCTCTACCACAGGCAAAGCCCCAACTCCGACAGTGTTTCTCCCCACTGGCCCAGTGTTGGGACAGATGCGACTTTGCTTTCCTGAGTTTGGCAAGAAAGAAGCCCCTGGCCCTCACCTTGCTGAGGCCATTCCACTTGTCCACCAGGTGGATCCTGCTGAAGTCTCTGACCCCCGTGAACACGGTGAAGAGCCCGGAATGGGAGTTGTTGAGCTGCAGACAATGGCAGAGAACAGCGTCCCTAAAGGCTCGGGATGGGGACCAGGGATCCTCAACCTGGCTGTGCTCCCCTCCACCAGGAGGCAGGGAGCTCCTCTGTCTCACTCGCTGCTACACCCGTGTCTGGGGACAAGAGGAGATCTTGCGGGCCTTCTAGTCGGGACACCGTGCTGATTACCGCAGGCTGGATGGAGCATCCTGCCTTCCCTTCCCAATACAAGGAGTATCTGTCTCTCCTCCCAGTTACAGCAGAGGACTCCACCCCCACCCCCCAGCAATGTAAATAAAGCATGGCCACGCGACTTCACCAGTCAGTAAGAAGGGAGTAGCGGTGGCACGTCACCTCTGGTGGAAGCCTCAGGAGGCAGTAATTCACCATGCTCCTTGCTGCTGCTTAGGGGGCTTACTAAAACCTGTGGTTGAAGGAGCCTAGGTCAGGAGTCAGAGGTCAGGGATCTAACCCTATATGGACCAGTTCTTGGCTCAGGAGCTCAATAAATGACCTATGTGGTCACCCAGGATCGGGATTAAGAAACAGTTGGCAGCTCAGAGCAATACTATAGCTGACATTTGTAATCTGTCTCCCCAACATCCATTCCCCCTTCTTCTAGAAGCAGCCTCTGATTTTCTAAGCCAAGCCCCAATCACATCATTTGGCTCTGACCAAGCTGTACCCAAATCCATCCCTATTTTGCTTAGGATGGTATATGTTCGGTTTCCTGACATTTCCAACCCACAGCCCCTGGACCCCCACCCACTGCCAGCCCCAAACAAGCTGGTGATTAGGCCACCAGGCTGTGTTAAAGGAGGACAAGACACAGACCTTGAACTCTGGCTTCTCATGGGGCCACACTTACCTCGGCAAACAACCCGAACTTGCTGTTGAAGGGGAGCGTGCCTGGGAAGTACTTATTGATGAGGTTCACAAGGGGGTCCTCGTAGCCCCACATGATCTCGCCAATGGTACGGTTCATGAAGGCGCGTTCGCCAAGGGAGCTTAATGTCATGGTCAAGAGCAGCTTCAGGGCAAAGGGTTTATTCTCCATCATCATCGCCGCGCCCTGAAGAGAGAGGAGGATGCTGCACTGGGGGGCCGGGCACAGCAGGCCCATGCCCCAAACTGCAAGCCAGGCCTCACAGCGGGGAGCACGTTCCAGTGAGCATTCAAGACCTAGGGGGGCGCCCAGGATGGACGTGGGGGGTCTGGGTCTCCAGAACCATCCCCTGGTCCGTTGGTAACAGATCACCATTGGCTCCTGAGAACCACCTGCCTTCACCCCTGAGATTCAGGGTAAGTTACTCCCACCCCCAGTTCCAGAGGAGGGTAGAGGGGATGGGAGAGTGCAAAGCTATAGCCACCCCAAGGGGCAGGCCTGCCAGAGAACGGACCCAGCACAGATCTAGGCAACCCCATCTGCATCCTGGATTAAGCCGTACCTGAAACCAGATCATCCACTGCCCTTTCAGCAACGTGAGCCCATAGATTCTGTTTTTGTTTAAGCCAATTTGGAGCAGGTTTTAGTGTCACTTGTAACCAAGAGTCTTAATGGAGACTTGATTCTACTTCCTTATTGCCTCTTCCCAAACACCAACAGTTCCAAACATAGGCCCATTCTACCCAATATCTGGGTATTGGGAGAGGAATTTTTTTTTTTTTTAATTTTTGCTTTCCTTTGGAGACAATGTTTGACTCCTGTTTTGTTTTGTTTTGCTTTGTTGAGTCAACTCATCCAAAAGCCAATTTCTACCACCAGGGAGCACCACCAGGGTTTCCTAAAAAAATAGGCTATGGAGGCTTGGTTCCATAGAGATATAACAGAGTCTCCTTAACTTATAATTTCTTAAAAGCAAATATAAAATTTTGTGCCTTATTAAAAAAGGCACAAAAGGACATAAAATAAATCATCAGCCCCTCTCCAACCTCTGCCCTCCTCTCCTCGTTCTCCTCCCCGGAAGGAGCAACTGCTACTGGTTCCTTGGGTCTTCCAGAGATATCTACACCAGCGGATCGCAAATTCTGGCCCGCAGGCCACGGCTGGCCTATAGAGGCACGACTACACGCTGGGCCTTGGGAGTCCTCCTAGCAAGTCATCAAACCTAGGATGGCCCTGAGGACCCCCGACACCTGCAGGAAACCGTCAGTAAATGCCGGCTGCTCAGAACAGGCTTGTCCGCACCCTCTCCACCACACGGGGCAGCGATGACGTGGCTCAAGGTGCCCAGCCCAGTCCCTCACTTTGGGCCTTGCTTTTGGGAGACGTCCGATTGGGAAGCAAACGAGAATGAATTTGGCCGATATTTCCAAGCCATGCACGTGCAAGCATGCCTGAGAAACTCAAAATTCACCAGGGGCAGTAGAGAGAGCACTGGACTGAGAGTCCAGACCTGCAGAGCTCCTGCTAGGCCCGAAGGTCACCACAGGGGACTGCCCCAAGGGACGATCAGGCAGGAAGGAGACAGGGTGTGAGGACAGCAGGGGGACCACAGAGGCAGCCTCACCAAGACCAGGATGTTGGGCATGACGATGTAGTCGCTCTCCAAGCCACGGGATCTGGCAGGGTCGAACTGGAAGCTGCGGTACTCGAGGAAGGACACGGTGTCGTTGTCATTGAAGGTGATATTGCTCTTGTGCCTGAACTCCCTGTGGGAAGGGAATCTGGTGGGAGCTCCCCAGCATCATGCCTCAGCGCCAGCCTGGAAGCCGCAGAGCCACCTCCAGACCACCTGGAGGGGCCCTGGGACACCTGTGGGCATCTCCCACCCAAAGGCAGGAAGCTGAGCTCAGCCGCTTCCCCCAAGCCCGTCCCTCCTGCTGTCTGCCCGTCACTGGACATGGCGCCACAGTCCAGCCAGCGTTGCTCCTGCCCTCCCTCGCCAGCCACGACCAATCTCTCCACAAGTTTCAGAGCCCCCCCATCCTCCTTGATCCTAGTCAAGCCGCCACCATCTCTGGCCAAGATGGGGTGAGCCCACCAGGCTCCTCCAATGTGTCCCCGCTCTTTTATGGGGAGGCAGTATAGCACAGTGGTTAGGAACATGACCTCTGGAGCCAGGTGCCTGCGGTGCAAAGCCTGCCTCCCATCCCACACTTTTACTACCTGTGCCTCAGTGTCCCCATCCATGAAATGGGAATAACACTAACATGCCATTAGCAAGCAGCATGTACAGAGCGCTTACCACATGCCAGGCACTGGGCTGAGGGCTTCACCCCAACTCCCTCATTCAATCCTCAGAGCCACCCCATGGTGAGTACTGTCATCCCCATTTTACAGGAGAAACTGAGGCCCACAATCAGAGAGCTAGTGTGTGGCAAAGCCACATTTCCAACTCAGGCGGTCACTCTCCAGAGTCCATGGTCCCAACCACAGAGCACTGGACTGGGAAAAGTAGTGTGACCTTAGACAAGCCCCTCCACCTCTCTAGGACTCAGATTCCCCATCTGTAAAATGGGGGAATAATGCTCCCTACCTCACTAGGTTGTTGCATCCAATATGAGGAGCAAGGGGAGGGTGCCTTGGAAACTGAAAGGCTGGCAGCGATGCCACCAGTCCCTGGGCTCTGTGCCCAAGGGGGATCCTTAGTCTAGGCTCCTGCCTCGGGGCCTTTGCACGGCTGTCCCCTGCCTGCAACAGCCTTCCCGAGGTCCCTGCATGGCTTGCTCCCTCCCCACTCAAGTCTCCTTACCAGAGACACCCACCCTGGTCATCTCGTCTAAAAGCCTACACGCTCCCCACCCTCCCCACCCTCCCTTACCCCTGCCTCTCCTTTACTGCTCTCTTCCTAGCACCAAATGCTAACCTATGATTCTACTGATTCATCTTCATCCAAATCCCCCAACTGGACTGAAAGTACCCCAGGGCAGGCTTTTGCTCATTTTGTCCACTGTTGGGTCCTCTGTGCCTAGAACAGTAGCCAGCACCTAGCAGGTATTTAATATTCATTTGTCAAATGAATAAGTGAACAAGTGAGTGAGTGAGTGAATGAATGAATGAGTGTGTGAATGCATGCTATTGACTCTGACCAACCTTTATGCCCCCAAACTTCAAGCACATATATTGAGTTTTCATCCCAGGTCCCTAGAACCCACCTGAGCCTCTCAAACAGCTGGAACATTCCCCAACCATCCCATTCCCAGGAAAGCCAGGGTGGGCTCAGTCACCCCTCAGGATGCTCCTGGCTCCACCAACCACAGCTAAAGGTCTGGAGGCTGGGCTCCAGCCTGCCCCTACAAATCATGCCCAAGTGCTGGGGGGCAAGCCAGAGGGCCTCCCTGAGCCTGGATTCCTTTGCCTATAAACTGGGAATGATAATGTGGGGGGCTGTGTGGGGACTCCATGAGGAAGGAATGTAATAAAAAGGGATAACCCATTGTATTGGCATCCATCACGTCCCTCACGTGAAAGAGCTGTCATGTGGTTGTCGTCACCCCCCTCAGCAGCTCAGAGGGGTAAAGTCACTTCCCAAGGCTACAGCCAAGTACATGGTAAGGCCAGAAGGCAAAGTGACCTTGGGCACCCAGTCAGCGCATTCCACAAACAGTGGGTCCTCCCTGCGCCAGCCCCTCCAGGTTCCCCCACCCAGGCCAGTCCCTGTCAAAAACCTTCCAGGGGCTTCCCGGGGAGGCCCTGCCGTGGCCCACCGGACCCGTCTGTACAAGCTCCCCTCCCCGCAGCCCAGCTGTGCTGCCACCTCGGTTCCTAAACACCCCGGCCCCTTCCCACCTCTGAGCCTTGCCCGAGCAGTGCCGTCCACCCGCATGCCCTGCCCTCCTGCCCAGAGATGTTTTGTCATCTCGAGTCTGCATCTCGTCTACACTTACACATCCTTTGGTCCTGTGCCCTCGGGAGGCAGACGGCATCTGTCTGTTCACCATTGTGTCCCCAGTGCCTGGCACTCAGTAAGCACCCAGGAAATACTGGCTCAGTATAAAAAACTGTTCCTCCAAGACCTTTCAGCACCACCTTCTGGGCTCCATCCCATCCCTCGCCGGCTCTTGTCCTCCAGAATGCTGCCTGGGCCTGCAGCCTTGCCCTCTGGCCTCATCTCTTATCCTCGCCCCAGCTCACTCTGCCCCAATCACACCGGTCTCCATGCTGCTCCTCAAATACACCACACTCTTTCCAGCCCCAGGTCCTTGACACGTGCTGTCCCCACGGCCAGGGACACTTTTCCCATGGCTGGCTCTCTTGCACAGAAGGCCAGAAGGCCTTGCCAGGTCACTCTTCCTCAGACAGACATACACACAGGTACACACAGGTATACACACACACAGACCATCCCCTTACCCTGTTGGATTTTTCTTTATAGCACTTAATACTCACCATCTGCCATCACATTCTACGTTTATTTACTTTATCATGTGTATCCCTCCAGCCCAAAAATCTAAGCTCTGAGGCTGGAACATTTTCCATCTTGCTCCCTGCTAGGCACAGGACTTAGGCCAGCAGCTGGCATCCAGTAAGTGCATAATAAATATGTGCTGAGTGAATAAATGACTGCAAGATGGATAACCAGGGTGGAACCGTCAGACCCTGCAAGGGCTTGGGCTTGGAGAGCAGCTCCCGACATGCCTAGAGATCAGCCCTGGGTGTGCGTGCATGCATGTCCGTCTGTCTGTCTGCCTCACATACACACTCCCTGCACCCACATCCACGCCTCCGCTGCCCCACCACTCCATAAAGAGCCTCTCAGGTGCCACCGCTTTCCCCTCCTCTGCCCAACCTCTCTGGGAACAGCCTCTGGGACTCGGCCCGGCAGCCCCACCTCGTCTCTGCAGGCCCCACGGTCCAGCTGTCATCCTCACCTGTACACATAGGGCCCACGCTCCCGCACCTGCGGCTTTTCGCCCTTCAGGATCCCACTGGGGTTGACCACGTCGAAGAAGTAGGCGGAGAGGTAGAATGGAACGGGGATCTCCTTCCACATGTTGAAGGACAGGCTGTTGGGGTCGATGCGCACGTTCTGTGGGGACAGGATGGACATGCCTGGAAGGAGCACGTGGGATGCCTGCCCACTGTGGCCCGTGGCCCCCAGCAGTCCTGCAGGGGGAGAGCCCTGGACACAGGCTGCTCTAGAGCCTGAAGTCTACAGAATTAAAGGTAACACTAAAACGTGTGACAGTCAGGCTGGGGTCACCTTGGCGGGGCCATGGCACCCTTTCCTTCAACCAAACGTTGCCCAAGGCCACCATGAAGGTGCTCGGTAGACTGGTGAACATCTGGACTCACCCAGCTAGGATTAAAGGAGAGCACCTGGGAGAATGTGGGTAGCCTCATCCCAGCACCTGAACGGCCCTCTGAGCCAACGCTGAGGTTTCCCAGGGAAGAAGTAATCCTGCCTGCACACTGCAGCATCCACCCGGCCTGAGTTCCCCACCTGCCGGCACCCTGCACACCCCAGGCCTGCCAGCCCCACAGCTGCACAGGCCAAGGCCTTAAAATAAAACAAGTATCAGGGAACCATGGCAAACAGCGGCAGGGAGGACACCCCATCTGTGCTAGTTTGAATGTATTATGTCCCCCAAAATGCCATTCTCTTTGATGAAATCTTGTGTGGGCAGACATATTAGTGTTGATTTAGATGTTAATTCTTTGACTGAATGTTTCCATGGAGATGCGACCCACCCAACTGTAGGTGTACTTGTTTGTATATATTATGTACCCCAGAAAAAGCCATGTTCTTTGATGCAATCTTGTGGGGGCAGACACATCAGTGGAGATTAATTTGGAACGTTTGGATTAGGTTGTTTCCATGGAAATGTGCTCTACCCAACTGTGGGTGATAACTCTGACTGGATAGTTTCCATGGAGGTGTGGCCCCACCCATTCAGCACAGGCCTTCATTAGTTTACTGGAGCACTATATAAGCTCAGACAGAAGGAGCAAGCTTGCTACAGCCAAGAGGGACACTTTGAAGCATGCACAGAAGCTGAGAGAGTAGCTGCAAATGAGAGACAGTTTGAAGACGGCTGTTGAAAGCAGACTCTCGCTCCAGAGAAGAGAGGACAAACACTCCAAGAGCAACTAAGAGTGACATTTTTGAGGAACTACAGCCTAGAGAGGAATGCCCTGGTTAAAAGCCATTTTGAAACAAGAACTTTGGAGCAGACGCCAGCCACGAGCCTTCCCAGCTAACAGAGGTTTTCCAGACACCATTGGCCATCCTCCCGTGAAGGTACCCGATTACTGATGTGTTTACCTTGGACACTTATGGCCTTAAGACTGTAACTCTGTAACCAAATAAACCCCCTTTTATAAAAGCCAATCCATCTCTAGTGTTTTGCATTCCGGCAGCATTAGCAAACTAGAACAGTAGGTGATGACTCTAATTGGATAGTTTCCATGGAGGTGTGGCCCTGCCCATTCAGCATGGGCCTTGATTAGTTCACTGGAGCCCCATAAAAACTCAAACAGAAGGAGCGAGCTTGCTACAGCCAAGAGGGACACTGAAGAAAGCACAAGAGCTGAGAGAGGAGCTGCAGTTTATAGAGACATTTTGGAGATGGCCTTTGAAAGCAGACTTTTGCTCCGGAGAAGCTAAGAGAGGACAAACACCCCAGGAGCAATGAGAGTGACATTTCGGAAAGAAGCTGCAGCCTAGAGAGGACATCCTGGGAGAAAGCCATTTTGAAACCAGAACTTGGAGCAGACGCCAGCCACGTGCCTTCCCAGCTAACAGAGGTTTTCCAAATGCCATTGGGCTTCCCCCAGTGAAGGTACCCAATTGTTGATGCGTTATCTTGGACATTTTATGGCCTTAAGACTGTAACTGTGTAACCAAATAAACCCCCTTTATAAAAGCCAATCTATTTCTGGTGTTTTGCATCCCGGCAGCATTAGCAAACTAGAGCATTAGCAAACTAGAACACCATCTGATGGAGGGCTGCTGTGCATTCCTGTAAGGGAATGCGGGCTCTGCGCGGCCAGACGAAGTCGTTCATTCATTCACCCATTCATTCATTCATTCAACAAGCACCACGTCAGGCTCTAAGAACTGCAAATGGGACAGCAAACAAGACAGACCCAAATCCTCACCTTGCGGGGCTTATTTTCTAGTGGGGAAAGGTCAGATGTTGGACAATTAAGGTGAGATCTGTGCTAGGTGACAGAGAGTGGAGAAAACAAAGCAGGGGTGGGGAAGAGGATTGCAAGTTTAAACAGGAAAGTCAGAAAGGTGAAATGTAAAAAAAAATAATCAAAAACCCAAAGCCAAAACGAACCAAAATAAAAACTAAAGGCAGAAAGGGAGGGAACCACGTCTTCCAGGAGAGACGACTTCCTCATAAAAGAACAGCCAGCGCCAACGCCCTGGGGCGATGCCCACAGTGCAGGGTTAGCTCTAAAAAGGGACCAGGCCCTGAGACGCGGCACCACCTGAATGGGCCTTGAAGGCATCTATTGTGCAAAACAAGCCAGACGTAAGAGGACAGATCCTGTGTGATTCCACTTACATGAAATATCTACAGTAGGCAAAGTCATAGTGACAGGAAGTTGGTTAGAGGCTGACAGGGGCCAGGAGGAGGGGACACGGGGATCACGGCTTAATGAGGACAAAGTTTCTGTCTGGAGTGATGACAAAGTCCGGGTGATGGATGGTGGCAATGGCAGCACAACACTGTGAATGTAATTAATGTCACTGAACTGTATACTTGAAAGCGGTTAGAGTGGGAAACTCTGTGCTGTAAATATGTTACCAGAATAAAACTTAAAAGCATAAAAGGCCCTGAGCCAGAGAGACGCTTAAAGGGACGTTGAGGCACAGCAAGGCAGCCGGTGGGGCCGGAGCAGAGCTCTGAGGGGCAGCAGTTCTGCATGAAAAGCCAGAAATGCAGACCTTTGTGTGAACTCTCCCTACTCACAAAGCTTGGCAATAACTTCATTTTCCTAAAAGGCCCAAGGAAAGGGGCCTGAAGCCCACTCCCCGGGTTTGCCTGCAACCCCTGCCTCCTCCTCCAGCTCTGCAGTCCCGTGTTGCAGGGAGGTCCCCAATCCCACCGTAAACCCTACTCCACCCATACCCACAGCATTCACGACCCTCACAGCTCAGGTCCAGTGGAGCAGCCGAGCCTGCCAGACAAATGCACGCAGCCTGGCGTCGCCAAGTGAGCGGGCTAGGACGGCCCATGTCACTTTCCCCCTTCTTCTGAATGTGGCCTTCAGGACAAGGTCAGCCACCCCCACGTCCCCAGAGCAGCCCGAACCCACGAGCGGGAGCTCTGGAGGAGGTGGAAGACCAGAGCTGGGTCTAGTCGGATCCACATAGCATTTAAATGAAGCAAAATTGAATTCGTTGCCAAGAATTAAAAACTGTGGGATTTAATATAAAATCCAGATTTGTGGGTTCTCCTGAACAAAATCAGGAATCAGACTTGCCTTCGGTAAGCACGTCTTCCTACAAGCTGGGACAGCCGCCAGGGTCAGTTCATCTTTACAACCCAGACATCCAATAGGGGCAAATAAACATGACCAATAAACATAATATCGACAACAAAGTAACCAAATGAGCATTTCCCCAGCAGGCAGTGTGCCAGGAATGTTCCACACTGTCTGCATCAGCACTGTACTGATTTCTTTGAAACTACCAATACTATTTTTGTTAACCCCACATAACAGACTAGGAAACTGAGGCACAATGTTCTACTATAGAGGGAGACACTGCCAATAAGCACTTAAGGGCATCAAGAGGGTCCGGGAAGGCTTCCTAGAGGAGGGGGTGCGTGAGCTGGATCCAGAACGGCCCTGCCCTCTCTGCTAGATAAACACTGCATGAGTCCACTTACATGAAATATCTGGAATAAGCAAATTAATAGAGTCAGAAAGCAGATTAGAGGACACTAGGGATGTGGGGAGGGAAGAAGGAAGAATTGTTGCAGGGTGAATACCGGGTTTCTCAGTGATGAAAAGGTGGACAATAGCACAACATTGTAAATGTAACGAATGCCACTGAAGTGCACATTTAAAAATGGTTATGATGGCTATATGCTACCCAGCAAAATTAAAAAAACAAACAACAGAACTTTCTCTTCACAGCCTCCCTCCCCAGCCTCAAAGGAGCAGGGCCCGGAGAAGTCTTTGGAATCCCCTTGCGCCTTCCTCACCCACAGCCTGCTCATCGTGACTTTGGGGATGAATTGGGGCCAAGCCTGAGAGTCATCAGGTAGAGCCATGTGTCTGTCTGTCCTTCCCACAGAAGGGTCTTCAGGACTATGGGTAGCACTCGACCCCACCCCATTCATTCAGCACCCAACTGTGGGGTCCTCAGTGGTCCCAGCCCTGCCCTCCCGGCTGGATGACCGTGGATAAGTCACTGATCCTCCCCGGGCATCAGTTTCCTCATCCGTCTAAAACAGGCGTAACGACTGTGCCCACCGTGTCGGGTGGTCGTGGGGTAGAGCCTGGTGGGCCCGGGGGGTCTGCAAGAGCAGTCTAGCAGCTGCCTGGCATGGAACGGCCCCTCCTCCTCTCCAGCTGACTGCCCTCCCCCGCCCCCTGCCCCAGTGGATGCCGGACTTTGCCCTGCTTTTGACCAGCAGGATAACTGTTTTTCAGTCACATCAGACCAGAGGCATCTGGGTCAAGCAGCTGATTAGATATCGGGCACTGGAGAAGCTCATGGCCTTTTGCCTCACATTACCAAACCTGTACCCAACCCCCAGCCTACCCCAAGGTCAGAGATCCAAAGGTCGAGGCCCGGGAACACAGAGACCGAGAGAGAGTGCCACAGGGGTTCCTCCTGGAAGCCCTTCCCTCCCATCTGCCCAAACAGACCCCAGGAGGCCGTGCCTGCGCAGTCAGGAAGGCTGCCTGGAGGAGGGATCTGACCTCCGAGAGGAGGTCTGCCAGGAAAGAAGGGGAGGGCATTCCTGGCAGAGGACACAGTTTGGGCAAAGGCTAGGGGACCTTTAAGGGCACAACCTGCCTAAATGTTCATCAATAACAAATATGTGTTAAAAACGATGAAACACAAAAACAAACCAAACTGCTGTAGAGCCATACAGTGGAAGGCCACTCAACAAGAAAAAGGAGCAACTACTTTCATATGCCCTCAAAAGCAGCATGCCAAGGGGCAAAAGCTAGATGCCAAAAGGTACATAGCTTCTATTTGATCCAATTTATGTGACATTCTAGAAGAGGCAGAATGATAGGGACAGACGTCAGGGCAGTGATTGCCAGGGGCTGGGGGTGGAAGGAGGTGACGGACTGCAAAGGGCCCTCAAGGGGCTGTCTGGGGGTGAAAGTGTTTGTTCTGACGGGAGCTGTCAGGCAGGTGAGACGCAGCCACCTGACAAGACCTATCACCCTGCACACTTAGGTAAAAAGGACGAACATGGGACTGAGTGAGCGAAAGAACCAAGCACAAAAGGCCACAGATTATCTGATTCCACTTCTATGAAATGTCTCACGAGGCAAAGCCAGAGACACAGAGCAGGACGGGGGCTGGGGGGCTGCAGGGGACTGCCGAGGGGCATGGGTTGCTTTACGTGACAAAAATCAGGTGGTGCCAAAATGGCTACATGACTCTGGTTAACCTACCAACACCACTGAATTGTTTAAATGGGTGAAGTCTATGGCATACGAATTTCAAATTAATAAAAGCTTTTTTAAGAGGATGAAAGTCACTGTGTGTAAATTATTGTCTGTAAACAGGCCTGGGTATAGAATGTTACTCCACTGCCTCAGAAAGTCCCCTCAGGCCCTCTGCAGCTGGTCTCCTTCCCATGTGGCTTCTTTTGCTCAAATTACTGTTTCTAAGAGTCATCTTTTTTTTTTTTTGCTGACAAGTTTCCCTTGTATGAATGGGTCAAATCAGTTGACGGACACTTGCGTTGCTTCCAGTTTGCGGCTATTCTGAACAAAGTTGCCAAGAACTCATGAAATCGCACACTTTAAGATACATGCATTTCATTGTAAAAGAGATTTACTTAGTGGAGTTGATTTAAAACACATACACAAAACTGTAAAGCACACACACATTCACACTTAACAACTACAAAACACCCATGCGTCAACGAGCTATATTTACTACTATGGAATAATCTCTAAAATATTTTGGATTAAAAAAAGCCAAGGGCAAGTATTATTATCTGTAAACACAATGCAATGATGTTAGCTCAAGAGGGAGACACAGGAATCTACCCTGCATGGTCCCATTTGACAGCAGTTCTAGAACAGGCACCATCAGAGTATAGCAAAGGAGGTTAGAGGGGCGTGACACTGGGGTGAGGGGAAGGGGCCAAGGCTGGGGGCTCCTGGGGAGGCCAGGAAGGTTCTGTTTGCTGACCAGGGAGCTGGTTGCATGGGGCTCCGTCCACCCTGTTCACCAAGGTGTTCTTGTTCAACAAGTGTGCTTTTCTATACGTACACTACACTTCAATAGGAAGCTTTTGCAACTATAATGTAAAATTTTTAAAAT
>PVKY010000308.1:0-55566 GCA_004027775.1 Bradypus variegatus | reverse complement strand
GGGGGAGAGGGGGTCAGTGGGAGTGGGGGTGGGAGGGTCGATGGGGCTGGGGGGTATCTGGTGGTGACTGAGGCCTGTGGAACTGCCCAGACCCGGGGCTGCAGGCATTGGAGGGGACACTGACTTTAGTCCCCCCACCCCGAGGCAATCCCTGTGTCCTGGTGGAGGACAGAGGGTGGCGGAGAGTGTGTGTTTGGGGGGATTATGGTGACAGCGGTTCTTTTGGCCTTTGCACTTGAAGTTGCTTGGAAATCGTGCTGTAGGAAGATGGGGGACCTGGACGGGCAGGCAGAGTTTGGGCTTCGGTTGCGGGACGCGCATGGAGAGCCCCAGGACTGCAGGGCAGCGGCGGTGACTGACGCCGTGACTGGGCCCCCCCTCGCCCCTGCCTGCGGCCCCCTCGCTGCCCCTCCTGCCCGGGTGGCGCTGCACCCTCAGAGGCAGGTGACGGCTCTGGGCTTTGCTCCAGCCGGGTTCTGGGAAGGTTTCTCCGGTGACGCTGCCCTCGCCTTGCAAAGCAGGGCAGGCGGCTGCATCCAGGCAAATGGCTGCGCAATTCTTCCTCGTTGGGGGACCAGCGAAAGTGTCCTTAGGGCTTGGCTGCCACCCTCCCTGCTTTCCGGAGCTCAGTGGTGGCCGGGAGCTGAGCGCATGATGCTGTCTGTCTGGTGACTCAGGAGTGGTGCAGAAGGGAGGCTGTGCACAGCAGCGCAGAGATTGTTTCTATTTTAAACATAATCAACTTAAAAGTGTGTCATGCCCTCCACCAAAAGCCACCAAGACAGGCCTCTAAAATTAGCCGTCTTGCTGGCTGGGGGCTTGCCGCCCACGGGTGGCAGCCACTGGTGTTGCTGTGCTGCGGTTTCTTTGGAAACAGAGGTGGCAGGTGGCAGGTGACAAGGAGCCCAAGACAGGCCTGTGGGTGACAGGGGGAAGCTCAGACCAGCAGCTGCCCTGGGCTGGGCCAGGCTCTGCGATGCCAACGTGAGCTGCCCATGTCTGTTTGCCTTCTCTGCTCGTGTATTAAAAACAAAATCCTCCTCAACTGCGAAGGGCACCGAGTCCTCCATAGCCACTTGCTGGTGTTAATGCCGTCCACTTCTGCTTTTACCGGGTTCCCAGCCCCTGCGCAGGGCCTCCCTGGTGGCCTGAGTGCCACAGCCAGACATGGCTCTGTGCCTGCGGGGGCCGAGGGGTGTGTCTTTCCTGCCCCTGGGCGCCTCTAGGTGCGGGCATCCCTTGGTGCTGGCTGCTGGCCGGGGGCCCGCTCATAGCACCGTGCACCCTCTCTCCTAGGCTGGGGCTCAGGTGGGCCCAGAAAAGACCCAACTGTGACGAGGGCTGTGGGGGCCCTGCTGCAGAACAGGGTGTCTGAGGCCAGCACAGCCCCCACCGGGAGAGGTGAGTTGCGTGGACGCTGTAGCTGGGTTGGTGGGGTGAGAAGGGGGGCGGCATTGGGTGCTGGGGACTCTGCCCTAGGTGGGTGGGAAGGGGGCCCATGTTGGGTGCTGGGGACATCATCCTAGATGGGTGGGAAGGACAGGCTGGAATTGGGTGCTGGGAACACCATCCTGGGGCTCCTTGCCTGCCTGCCCCCTTGGGCCATCGTGGCTCCTCCGGGGTGTGCTCTGCTGTGGTAGGGAAGGCTCGGGCCGAGGGCACAGCCCCTGCCTGCCATGACACCCCCCACCCCCACCCCACCCGCGGCTGCACCCACTGCACCCCGACACGCCACAGGGCTCCTCCCCCACCCCTGGCCTGGCAGTCAGCGTTTCCAAGGCGTCCTCAGGACCGTGGCGAGAGCCACCGGCCTCCACGTCCGGACTGTCGCAGCACCAGAAACCTTGCTTCTCTATTTCTTGTGACTTGCCTTTTATCATCGGCTAAAAATGGAATTGATACTTAAAACTTACCCCACAGCCCTGCAAACTAAAATCATTAGTTTTCTTTTTATTGTGGTAACAAATATAAAACATGCATTCCCCCATTAACCACTTTCAAATACCCAATTCAGTGGCATTAATTACATTCACGATGTGGTTCTGCCATCACCAGCCATGGCCAAAACTTCTCTGTCACCCCAAAGAGAAAATCTGCACCCATTAAGCATTAGCTCCCCACCCCAACCCGTGCCCTGTAATCTTCTGACTCACTGAATTTGCATATTCTAGTTATTTCATATATGTGAGATCAGATAGGATGTATTCTTTTGTAACTGGCTTATCTCACTCAACCTGATGACTTCAAGGTCCATCCATTTGTGGCAGCTACCAGGACGTCAGTCCTCTTTACAGCTGTCTGTACACACACCGCATACTATCCTTCCATCGGTTGATGAACTCGTGGGTTGCTCCCGCCTTTTGGCAACTCTGAGTAATGCTGCTGTGGACACTGGCGTGCAGACATGTGTTGAGCCCCTGCTTTTGGTTCTTTGGGGTATGTACCTAGAAGCGGGATTGCTGGGTCTTATGGTAATTCTATACTTAGCTTCCTGAGGAACCACCAACCTATCTTCCTCAGCGGCTGCACCATTCTGTGTTCCCACCAGCAGTGCACAAGGGCTCCTGTTCTCTGCATCCTCGCCAACACCTGTTATTTTCAGCTTTTTAAATAGTACCCATTCTAGTAGGTGTGAAACGGCATCTCATTGTGGTTTTGAGTTGCATTTCCCTGATGGCTAATGATGTTGAACATCTTTTCATGTGCTCTTGGCCACTTGTCTACCTTCTTGGAGAGATGTCTATTCAAGTCTTTGGCCCAACTTTTAATCAGCTTGTTTCTTTGGGTTGTTGAGTTGTAGGAGTTCTTTAAATATTTTGAATATTAAACCTTTATCAGATATATGGTTTCCAAATCTTTTCTCCCATTACTTAAATTTGATGAAGAGCGTTTATCTAACTCTTCTTCATTTGCTTGTGCTTTTGATGTAGAGTCTTGGATTCTGTTGCCTAACACAAGGCCCTGAAGGTACTTCCTGTTTTCTTCCAGGAGTTCTGTAGTTTTGGCTCCTATATTTAGGTCTTTGATTCTCTTTGAGTTAATTTTTGGGGACGGTGTGTGGTGGGGTCCACCTTCATTCAGCTGCATGTGGATTCCCGGTTTTCCCAGCACTGTTTGTTGAGGACACTGTCCTTTCTACACAGAGCAGCCCTGGCTCCTTCGTCAAGAAGCAGTCGGCTGGAGATGGGAGGGCTGACAACTTAGCCATGAAGTAGATTTTAGTTTTCACTGAGAAAAAATAATTCCTAACTATGTATCCGTGTATATATTTGGCAAAGCTTTCACTAACATTTCCTTAGAGTGTCATCATTAGTGTCCTTCAGAAAAGACGGTTTCTTTATGTTATGGTTTCTTTTCTTCCATTTGCCAAGAATATATTATCCCGCTTCCTTCAAGTGGAAAGTAGTCCTTTAGGCTTGAGGTTAAAGTGTATTTGCCAAGAGGGCTTTCTGGCTATCAGGAGTAGGTGGCCCCGCAGCGCAGAGCGAGGGAGACTGTCGCAGCCGGGCTGGACCTGCTCTCTGGCCTGGCGAGATGGAGAGGCTGGGAGTGGGGAAGACGGCATGAGGGCGTCATGTGAGAAACAAGCCAGAACTCAACACCCTCTTCAGTGTAACAGCAAGGCCTCGGGAGGAGGTTCTCAACCAGGACGCAGAAGTCCCGCGTCCCAGGTAGGACGTCCGCGGACACCATTCCATCAGAAAAGAGATGGGAGGCTCGCAGACCTCGCAAGGGTGCTGAGCGTGCTCTTCACTGGTTAATGTGGCGACATCCATCAGTGAAAGGCCACATCCCTCACAGGGCTGGCCGGGGCCTCATCCCACCCACTGGGCCAACTTCTTACCCCCTCGCAGTCCTGCTCCTGCCTCGGCTGCTCCCTCACCCCGGTGCCTGCCGCGCCACTCGCTCCTCCCTCCCTTCTCGGCCCGCGGGGCCTTTGGCAGTGAGGCTCTCGGACCTCTGTGCTGAGACCAAGCAGCCCCCGCTGACTGCCCCCCACCCGAAGAACCCAGAAAGGATGTCCAGGAAGGCAGAGGTCACCTACCTCTTCAGTTTTATTTTTATTTACTGCCATGTTCCCACCCTTTTGCGTGTTCCATGGCACGTGCGAGGAGCTTACTTGATACTCAGTGAAGTATGTGGGAGGAGTGGACATCCTGATTCTTTGAATCGCTGGCCCATGGGTAGAGTTGTCATTTAAATTCTCTTTTAAATCACTGGCCTGCGGATACAATTGTCTTAATTCCCTTGAGGAGATGGCTTTTTGGTTTATTTCAGGCTCAACATGCTTTTGGAATTTAATTTGTGTATTCTTTGCCATAGCTTCACCTGCATCTATTTAAAAATAAAATCTCCGGGGTTGGTGTGCCTTCAGGTCAGAGCCCTGCTGGGGTAATGGAAGCACGTGGAGGAAAGCTCAGTTCCCAGGGTCGCTTGGGTTTGGCTCCAGAAAGGGAAGCTCGGGTGGCTTCTCACTAAGGTGGCAGGGACTCTCGTGAGCAGCCAGGACCCTCGCAGGCAGCCGGGACCCACATGGGACCCTCGCGGGCAGCCGGGACCCTCACGGGCAGCTGGGACCCATGAGGGCAGCCGGGACCCACATGGGACCCTCGCGGTCAGCCGGGACCCTCACGGGCAGCTGGGACCCATGAGGGCAGCCGGGACCCACATGGGACCCTCGCGGGCAGCCGGGACCCACACGGGCAGCTGGGACCCTAGTGGGCAGACCTGACCCTTGGGGGCAGCTGGGACCCACACAGGCAGCCAGGACTCTTGTGGGCAGACAGGACCCTTGCATGCCCTGAGGCCCTCCTGGCACTGTGGCTGCTTCCAGCAAAGACATGCAGTGTCACCCTCTGCCCGTGTGACCCCGTGACCCCCAGGACTTCGGCTGCCACCCAGGTCTCCCAAGTGAAGTAAGTGGCAGCACCTCCCACATTTAACACGTTGTCCTAAATTCACAGTTGGGGGAGACGTGGGTATGTGGGAGGCCCAGGCTCTGTCCCGAGCCTCATGGGCATGTCTGGGGGGCTGGCGGCCACCGCGGGGGTGCAGAGGAGGTCCTCTCGTTCGGGGGTCGCTGGGCGTGGACCCAGCAGGGTCCGAGAGGAGGCACCGGAGGTGGTGGGGGTGGCAGCCCTAGAGGGGGGCTCTGTGTGGGGGCACGGGAGAAGCCCTTGGCAGCAGTGGAGGAAGGAGAGGGCCGGGGGTGGCGAGCAGAGGGCACAGGGGGTGACCACATTGCCTCCTCAGGGCCCCAAACAACTGCTTCCGAGAAACTCATTTAGAAATCAGCAAGTAGGGAGTTCTGGCATGCCGCAGAAAATTTTGGAAAGGGGAGGAAAAGGAAAAAAAATCCTCCAGAAAGTCCCTGCCCTGCGATGGCTGAGTGAGATTTCTCCCCGTTTCTTCCCACTTGGCTGCCTCCATCGGAGGTGTCCGGAGCTCCCTCTGCCCACAGGGCACCCCCTGGGGCAGTCCCTTGGAAAGCCTTCCTGTCATGGGAAGGCAACCTGGCCCCTCTCGGGAGGTAACCTGCTCCCCAGGGGAGAAGCCAGGCTGAGGGAGGCCGAGCCAGCCCAGTGTCTGCCTACTTTCGGAAAACTGGGCCCAGAACCAGGAGCCGTGAAGGGGCAGGTGGGCATTAGGAAGTTGTTTTAGCAAAAGGTGTGTGGTCCTGCCTGCATCCTTCCAGGATGCTAGCGGTTCATGGGAAGCAGGTTGGCCACCCAGGTAGCAGGTGTAGGCACCATCAGGGCCGAGAACCACGGAGCTGGGGGCTGTGCCTCCCTGGATCCTGTCCTTCCAGAATGGGCGTCCCATGGTGGGGCTAGTGTGAGCTGTGCCCTTAGCTCTGGGGCCAGTGGATTCTCTCAAGTTAAGGACCTTACCTGCCTGGCACCCCCTCCTTGCCAAGTCCTTGACAGAAGGGGGAAGTGTGTATGTTTGGGTAAAGCTAACACTGAAAGCTCATTCTATTCGTGCGTCTTTTGATGGTCTGATTCCAAAGTCCTGGGGGGTGGTTTGCTTCCTGCTTCACAAAACTGATTGGAAAGAGAGAACCCGGGGAAGGGGGCAGGCCCCACACTCAGCCCTGACCCAGGCTGCTGCGGGGCCCAGGGGCAGGAGATGGGGCTGATGGGAGGACAGGAGGACAAGAGGACAGGACAGGCTGCTGTGAAGAGGCCCACAGGGAGGGCTGGGGTCCGATAAAGGGGAGAATAGAGACTTCTAATTCCAACGTGGGGATTTTCACTGTCCTTCCTTTTACTTGTTTTTCTCTTGCTGATGTTTTGCTTTGAAGTAATAACCAATCTGTTTGTGTTTGCAAAGGCTCAGCAATGGACCCTGCTTCTGGAGCAAAACTCAGACAAGGATTTACTAAATCTCCTAAGAAAGATTAACTCCCAGATACCAGGTAAGAGAACACTGCCGCCGCTCGCCCAGGGTTGGCGAATGCGCGGGGAGTGTGTGGGACGTGAGCCAGGCTGGGCGAGCTGGGGTCCTGGAGGGCTCTCGTGGGGCACAGTGCGCAAAGGCCGCTCTGTTCTCGACTCAACAGGCTGGGAGACCCATGTTCCCTCTCTGACCTGCGTGGCCACTGCTGCCCTGGGCCCTTTGGCAAACTCACTCCCAAGGAAGGGCGGCTCCCCAGGATGACACACTAAGGATTCCCATGGCATTGGAGCCTTTTCTTGATGTGAATTGTTTGTGAAAATTCAAAAATCAAAGAAAGAGAGACCTGTGCTACTGAACATTCTCCCTGTGGAGACAACGATGTTCTGACATCACTGCTTGTTTTCCTGCTTTCAGACTCGCTCCCTGACACCCCCTGGCTGACGGCTGAGCACCCAGGAGTGCCACCCAAGTGGGGGACGCAAGGCTCACCAGCCCATGCTCCTCCAAGGCATCACCTAGCGCACGCCAAACCGGCTTCCTCTTTCTCATTTGTGCCTTCAAAGTTCCCAAGAAAATCATTAAACACCCCAGCAACCTGTGTGAAAGGCTTGATTTCAAGATTCACTTTCATTTTAAAGGGAGCGTTTTAGTGAAACCGTCCTTGGAGCCCTGGCATTACTTCCCTGGGAAAAGTGGTTTTGACCTCGGCGCTCCTTCACGGCAGCTGAGCCATCCCAGCGGCCCCATGCTTCCCCACTGACCGCTGGGCTGTAGCTAGTAACCGAGCCCACTCCAGCCGCGTCTGCTCAGGTCACTGCAGCACAGGGGACGGCTATGAAAACCTCCCAATACACGCCTTCTGCAAATTCTTCTATACTCGGCTCACACTTTTTAATCCAAGAACTTTATTTTTCCTAATTCAAGATTTTAACTAGGAAAATTAAGCCATTTTCCTTGTATCATCAGTTTAAGTCGGAGAGTCCTTAGTGCCTCCCACGTGCAGGTGTGGCTGGTGCATGGAACTGGGGCAGTGCTCTGGGCCTGGAGCCTGCAATTGGTGCCCAGGTAGATCAGGTGTGCGGCATGGGGCTGCCTGGTGGAAACTTCCAGCAGCGGACCCGGAGGAGGGCAGAGGGAAGCGGGAACAGCGGGGGAAGGAAGTCACTGTCCAGCAGGCCTCCTGCGTGCCCCAGCAGCTTGCTGCACCCCATGCCTCCCCCAGGCCCCGGGGGTCCTGCTCCCGTCTGCCCCACAGGCTCCTTTGTGGGGCATCGGGCTCCAGGCCCCCTTCTCTCTCCTCCCCACCCTGCTTAAAAGTGAAACACAACTAAGAGGTCTTGTCAGATTTAAGGGGTAAGACTTCCTGCAGGAAGCCTGATGAGTAATTTCTAATTTGTACTGGAGGTTAATGGTAAACGCTGCTGTGAACTGGGCACTGACCGTATGTCAGAAAGAGAGTAACTGAGCCACACGAGCTTCCATCTGCAGTCGTCATTTCACTCAGAAAGTGCTAAGCTCCTCCACTTGTCGGCTGGAGGGCAGGAGGGCAGGGTGGCAGGCACCGGGCACACTGCCGCCTGTGGGAGACAGCACACGCCTAGGCAGAGCCGTACACGTGGGGAGCCCGCTCAGGGTGGGTGTGACAGCAGCTTAATGAGATGCCAAACGCGTGCGTGAAACCGGAGTGACTTCACAAAATATAGTCCTTTTTGAATGAAAACCAATAATGACTTCAGTGGATGAATTAAAAATGCTTTTATTTATTGGTGATTAAAAACAATATTGAGGAACTTAAGTAGAGTAGTATAAGCCAGATAGAGCAAAGAAATTCTTGTTTAATATATATATATTTAAAATTCCAGTAATATTTTCTTAAATTCCTGTTAAAAATATAATCAATATTAAAGTCAGCAAAATGCTTTCCTTGGCTGACGCCGCGATTATTCTATCACTTAACCTGGTTACACAGTGATATATATATATATATAATTTTTTTTTCTGTCAGATGAGACTGACAATTTAGTCTTTCTTTAAGATAAATGAAGTCAGTGATAACTCACATTGTAGCATCTTGTGGAAAATATTCAAACTAAGTTTACAATGCTTTTCTTAAAAGGAGAAATCTACTGTTCCACAAGAAGTTGTAGAGGACAACAGGTTGGCTATGGCAAGAGTGAGAACTAAGCTACGTCCAACCCTGAAGGTAGAAAAATCCCTGAACAGAAGTGCTGGCCTGGTCGGAAAGTGCCCGCGCAGGCTGCTGTCACTGGACACAGCGGTGCCCCCCCCCCCCGCGCCCGCACTGAGCCCGCCGTGACCCACACCTGTGTAGCAGCCGTCCCTGGGACGATGGGAGGCGCGTGGCAATAGTGCAGCCCCCCGGGGGTCCGACGGGCTTGCGGGGCGAGGGCTCCCCCAGCCGAGTCATCTGAAGGCGTGGTGGAAATGAGGCAGGATGGCCGGCCCTGGGCCCGTGGGGAACACAGGGGGCAGGGGGGCCAGGGGGAGCTGGCCCAGGCCCATGGCGCCCAAGGCCAGGGAGGGCTCTGGCTGCCCCAGACAGCCCAGCCGGTGCGGCAGGGGCTCGGCCGGCCCCAGGGGCAGGGCACTGGCGCCGAAGGCAGCGGGGCCGGCGGGCGGGGGCAGCTGCCAGAAGCCCAGGAGGGGCGAGAGGTCCAGAGTGGCGGGCAGGGGCAGATTCACGTTCACGTTCACAGCATCCACGGGGTGCTCTTTGGGCAGGCCCCCTTTGCTGGCACCCCCCTTGGCCAACTCGAAGCCCGGGGTGAGCTTGGGAGGTGGCGGGGCCTCCTGCAGGGGCAGTCCCTCCAGCAAACCAATGGCGCCGAACCCTTTAGCGTCCGCCTTGGGCGGCGGGCCGGCCAGGGGGGAGAATGAGGTAGACCCGGCTTCGTACTTGGGGCTCTGGAAGGCTGGTAGAGGGGGGCCCGGGACCGGCTGGGGGGCCAGGGGCTCGGGCAGCAGTGGGCCGGGCGGGACGGGGGCCCCCTGGGGCGGCAGGGGCCTGGCGGCGGGGCCGGCGGCCAAGGGGGGGCCCTGCAGGGCCCCCTCGCGCAGAAGCTCCTGTGAGTGCGTCTTCTTGGTGTGCCGCATCAGGTGGTCCTTGCGCCCGAACCTCTGGGCGCAGAACTGGCACAGGAAGTCCTTGCAGCCCGTGTGCACGACCAGGTGGCGCCGCACGTCCTTGCGGGTGTGGAAGCGGCGCTCGCAGTGGTCGCACCGGTGCTTCCTCTCCTTGGCGGCGCCGCCGCGCGCCTTCTCCTCGGCGTGCGCCTTCAGGTGGTGCAGCAGCCCCTCGGGGGTGGCCAGCTCGCGGGCGCACACGCCGCAGGTGAGGTCGCCGGCACTGGCCGCGTGCAGGGCCAGGTGCCGCTTGTAGCCCAGCGCCGTGTGGTACTTCTTCCCGCACTGCGCGCAGCCGAAGGCCATCTTGTTGGGGTCGTGCGTCTGCAGGTGGTTCTTGAGGTGGTCCTTGCGGTGGAAGGTCTTCTCGCAGTGGGCGCACTGGTGCGACTTCTGGGGCGAGTGCGTGGCCATGTGCCTGCAGCGGGGCGGCAGGAGGGGCGGGCGCGTCAGGGGGCTCCCGGCTCCCGGCGGAACCCACTCCTCGTTCCCAGATCCCGCAGGGACCGGAAACGCTACGTTCAAAGCAGAACTGCCCCTGCCGGGCGTGCTCTGCAGGAGGACACGTTCCCGAAGCGGCCGAGCACGGGGTGCGGGTGTTTTAAAACATGATCATGAGAAGCGTTTTTTCTTGGAGGGGCTGAACAGTGCCCTGGGTTTCCCCCACCTGCCGCCTTCTGCACAAAACCCAGCTATTCTGGCTTGGTCCCTGCTGAGGGGTGGGTGGGGGGCATCACCCAACCGAGGACACTTGGGAGCTGCTTAGAAACCCACCTGAGCCTTGGGGACAGCATCGGAGGCCCGGCCTGCCTGCTCGCCCTGTGAGCCCCGAGCCACACTCCTGCTCCATGGGGCTGCCCCGTCCTTGGCTCACCCCAAGACCCTTCCAGCCTGGCGCCACCTTTGTACCTCTCTTGCAGGGTGCTTCAATTAGGTCAGCAAAATCAGCAAAATCCAAAAAGACCTTTCCTAGGAAAACTAAACTCCTGCTCCCAACAGTATTTATAAGCTCTTCAACATTGGGTTTTACTCGGCTTCAGGGACAAGTCATAGTCAGCCTAGTTAATCTGGAATTTCAGAGTAGCCGCTTTGTGTTTATCTTTGCAAAACACAGATTAGTTTTGGGAACCACCGTCATCCCATCTCTATCACGGTTGTGTTGAATTTCTGAACTCCGAGCCCCGAGCTGCTTTTTACAAGCTCAGTGATGGATTCCCCGAGTCTGTCACCCGTGAACTTTAACAAGGTTCGTGTTAGTAACCAAACAGAGCACGTGAGACGCCAAGCACACCGTGTTTGTGTTGCTGTCCTCGGGACAGCCACCCCTCTGGGCAAACTGTCTGCGGGGGCTGAGGCCTGTCCTACTGACAGTTTGCAAGCACCTGTCTCCTTTGAGCCTGACCTCTCTCTGCCCCTCCTGAAGCTCCTGCCCAAGTCTCAGTGCACAGCAGACAGCGAGCTGCCCCGCAGGCCGGGCCCCAGGATGGCCAGCCCCATGCAGCGAAGCCACTGAGACGAGCGGGCACCCAATGCAGTGATGGCCGGGAAGGCCGCCTCAGTGTTCCCAAAAGCTGGCGGCCCGGGCAGCGGAGCCCCCGCAGCCCCTCACCTCATCAGCTTGTATCTGGACACGAAGGCCTTGCCGCAGTCGGGCTGCAGGCACTGGTAGGGGCGCTCGCGGGCGTGGGAGTAGGTGTGCACGGTGAGCTTCTCCAGGGTGAGGAAGACCTGGCCGCAGAGCCGGCAGGGGAAGGTGGCCATGGGCAGGGCGCTCACTCGTGGGCGGGTGGCTGGGCCTGGGCCCCTGGCAGGGCTGGTGGCCGGGCGAGGGGCCGCATCCCCCCGACGCCCCTCAGGGCCCGTGAGCCACCTGCTCCTCTGCAGCCCGCGCTCCGGGGCGGGGGCCCGGCCGAGGCTCCAGGGGCGGCAGGGGTGCGGGCATCACGACGCCGGGCCACGGGGCACCGGCCTCCTGCAGAGAGAAGGGGAGACAGGGCTGGTCAGCGATCACAGGTGGCCACCCACCCACCTGCCCTTCCGGCCCGGGAGCACCCCCCATGTGCAGGGACCCTGCTCAGTCACCCCTTGGTGGAGGCTTGGCCAGTGCAAGGATCCAGACCCAAAAGCTCACACGTGCTCACACGGGCACCACTCACCCTTCCCAAGCCTGTGTGAGCTGCCCGAGGATGAGGGGGGGTGGGCTGTGAGGTAAACAGGACGCAGGAAGGGGCCCTGGGGGGATAGACACCCCCATGGAGACGGCTGGCCCTGATTGCTCCAATGAGCTGGGCCCCCACCCCTGACGCCACCTGCCTGGGACCCCGTCATGGCCAGGCCCAGGCCAACCTCTCCTTCCCTCCAGCAAACGGCAGCAAGGGGCCTGGCTGCCCAGGGCGGCACGGGACCAGCCACATCTCCAGGGAAGATGGGCCTCTGGCACACGCTGCAGGCCACTCACCACGGGCAGCTTCCCTGCCAGCCGTCCTGCCCTGGCCCTGCCGGCTAGTCGGGCAGCTGAGGACTGGGCAGCACGGCACAGTACAAGGGCTCCCTGCAGCCCCTTGTCACCATCAGGTCTCGGAGGTGTGTGTCTGTAAGATGCTCCCTTTTACCCGCCGTCCCGGTTACCTTCTGATTGGAACCGTCCCAGGAAGCGACCGTAGCCAGGGGTTTTACCGAGGTGACAGCATGAGCCCCTCTGTGCACGTGCCTATCGTATGGCACGTGTTAGGGAGCTTTCGATGTTTTTCGCCCCTCTCGTGTGTCCCCGGGGTCCAGTCAGAGTTCACTGGGGTGCACGGGGCACCCCCCATCTTCCTGCCGCCTTGGGAGGCTTCCCAATGGACATGGGCCGGCCTAAAGGCTCTGCAGGCTCCGTGCTGACCCTGACGAGTGTGCAGGAGACACGGCCGGCAGCTTGGCCATGAGCCCCCCTCCCAATGGCAGATGCCGGCGCCACGTTTGGCCCTGCTCCTCCAGGCCAGGCGGCTCCGTGGGACTCCTGGCTCGGCCCGAGCCCCTGCCCATGGTCTGAGCACACCTGGAGACTACCTCGAGGCCCCCCCACAACCTGGCCGTGTTCAAATGTCCGTCCTTCTGGGAACGCCATCCTGTGCAGCCGAGCTTTGCTGCTGTCTTCACGCAGCTCATGTCCATCGTCGTGAACACACCCGCTGGAAACTGCTCTGAGTCACAGCCTGCCCAGCCGGCTGCAGACGGGCACATGACGCCAAGTCACCACCCCCTCCCCTCTCGTTTGTGGCTGCACATGACGGGGCAGTGGTCACTTCAGGGGCTGGGGGGCAGGAGGGCTGTTATTCCTACCTGCTTGTGCCCATCCCCCTGCACAGCACTTTCAGCCTCTCCTGGTGAGGTCACCCCCACATCTCGCTTTAGGAGAGGGGCTGCAACATCGCAAGCTTCCTGTGGTGACGGCCACCGCCAGGAGCCCGGCTAAGGCCAGGCTTTCCCGCAGGCCCCGCGGGGGACCTATCCCCGGGGCCGGGGAGGGGTTTATGCAGACATGTCACTGGCTCTAGGAACACGGTGGAAAGACCCCCAGTTCAGCCTCCAGCTCACCCACTGGCTGGCCGTGCCCTGAGCTTGAGCTTCTGCCCCAGTGAGACTCACCAATCTCTGTCAAAGTGCTGCTGCTGATAGTCATCTGAAGCACAGCAGGTGTAAAAGTGCGCGGTAATCGACACAAACACTGCACGAGCGCATGGGGTCTGTGAAGCACGGGGTTCCAAGGTGGGAACCACAGGCCGTACCATGGTACATGGTTCTCACCGGCTCAGCTGAGGGCACAACGGGGAGGACACGTGTTCTCTCCACATGCAGAGGACTGTTGGAGCCGGGAGTGTGGAGGACAGGTACTCACGGTCACACACGCACACACGCAGACGGGGACGCAGGAGGCAGCAGGGGAAAGGCCGCACCCTTCGTTTCTCGACAGATCACTCGGCAACACACAGGAGTACAAAGGAAGGGGAGCTGTAACAAAGCCAGCCGCCCTTGGCGCTGAATGCCGTCTTCCCCGACACACCTTTGCAGCCACTTTGTCCCCAGACCCAGAGGCCCACCCGTCACCGCAGCTCAGCCTCCGGACGGGTGTGAGCGGAGGGAGGAGGCCACGCTTTATTGAAGGTGAGACCTTCCCGCCACCTTCAACTCCTTGCCATCTAACCTCCTCTCAAAGGCCCAAAACAAACAAGTGAAATCTCACAAACATCTTCATACCCACTTATTTCATGAGTGACTTTCCCCGAGACTTTCTTGTTGGGTTTCAGGCCTGCATGTCGAATACGCACAGCCCAACACCAAGCGCAATGTCGGTGCTCAAGTGCTGGACCGAGTCACGTGGTGGTGAACTCAGTTTACTCGGAAGCCTTCTTCAATGGTGAGCACAAATGCAGTTACGGCACTTCAGTCACCATAACTGTGACTTCCATAAACATGCACCTTGGAACACAAGCATTGCTGTCTTGATACAATCAAACACCTCTGTTAAAATAACACAGTAGACTGTAAGTTCTTTGTGGCTGAGGATTAAAGCTTAGCTCGTTTTTAAAAATAAGCCGCATGGGTCCATACAGCAGCTCACAGCCCCTGTATCTGGTCCACGCTGGCCATCGGCTGCCAATTCCAATATTTGGTTGAAACCTGCTGCACCTCCTTGGCACGTCTTTAAAAAGACTTATGATGACTTTTTCTGTATTTTCTGGCAAACTCCCAACAGTCCTCCCAGAGAACGGATGGACAGTCCTGGTAACCCCATCGCCTGCGAGTCTCGAATACGGTGACGTATCAACACCTGTCGCCCTGGAGAGACAGTGCGTCTTCCCCCCAAATGCTCAGGACAGGATTTTCAATCCCCCTGGTTCTAAAAATACTGAGCGAGCGACATAGATCTCCCGGAATGCCAGCGAAGGCCGCGCCATCTGCTCTGTTCTGTTCCTGCCGAGTATTTTGGGGACGGAGTGAGGGACACATATGAGGCGGTGGTGCAGAAGGCCCGTTCCCAGGGGCTGTGTGAAGACAACGGGCAGGGGTGTGGCCCAGGACGTCCCCGTGCCAAGGACAGTCAGCTGGTGGACGCAACCGCTCTACGGCACACCCAAAATAAACCCTAACTCCTGGCTTCTGGTTCTCTTGTCCCCATGACTCACAATCCAAGGCCCATTTCTGAGAGGAAACACAACTTCCATTTTCAGTCTTCCCATATGTGCACCAGCATTTTTTCCATCATGGCAGGACTTCTTGTAGATAAGGAAGCACTATTCCAGATGGGGCTCACCTCCTCCTAACCGGGGCTGCCGATTTTAAGGGGCTGTTTTTATATCAGTGTGCGGTGGCCAATTTTAAAAGAGGTTGTTTCTTCTCATGCTCACCCAGTGTCAACGGGCCAAGCAGGGGCAGCCGGTGGGAGCTCACGGCCGACCTGGCCTAGGAGGCTCCACAGGGAGCTCCTCTCAGTGTCGGATCCCTGAAGGCAGGTTTCCCCTCAAATTACAACCTGTCAGAATCGCCAGAGAAGGAAGGAGGGGAGAGGCCGACCTCCGGTCGTCACCCCTGTTGTTCTTATCCCTCTTGTGTGCGGTGAAGCCTGTTAGCAAGTCCAACCCGCCAGGGTCCGCGGAGAAGACGCTCACGGGCCAGACGGGCCGGCGAGCCCCTCACCCCGGGCCGGCACCTCGTAGCTGGGGACGGGGTTCACCAGGGCTGCTGTGAGTTCTCTGAAACCCTGTGCGGGAGGCCTCTGGGGACAGGGACTGTGCTTTAACTCTGACTTTCTAATGGGTCCGAGGCTTAGGCAGGTTAATTGACACTGAAACCAAGAGAGAAAATCCCCTTTGGAGCAGCTGATTTGGTCCAACTCTTCCCAGAGGCCCTGATGTTCCCTATTCCATGGACGTGTGTTCTGTGCCTTAATCACTGCATTTTACCTGGTTAACGTTAAAGAAAAGGTTCTGTAACAACGTTACAGAAAGCCAAGCCATGAAGAGTCTACAACAGTCCCCCAGTTCCCACTGGGCCCAGCAGGCTGCCCCCCAGGTCCCAGACGGCCATTTCTCAGCATCTTCTACCGAAATCCACGGAGGCTAGGCTGCTGCATCACCTGAGAGGAGCCTCTGGCCGCAGCCCTCTCCCCCCACACCCCCAGCCCAAGGGCAGCCGCCATGCCCTTCTCCGGCCCCCTGCTCCTAAGGCTTTCTGGTCTCCTGACGGGTCCTTCCTGGAGTGACCTCCAGCCCACGTCCCCCGGCAGGGGCTCCCACATGGGGCGAGGCCAGGACGCTCTGAGGCAGCAGAGTGGTCCAGGAGACAGCCCATGGCTTCCTCGGGAGACGGAGAACGCTGCCTCCACCGGAGGCCCTCTGCTCCCTCGGGAATGCTTATTCGGCAGCCATGCAGCTGTTGCCGTCTACACCTTGGCAGGCTGGAAGCAACTGGAAGCAGTTTGTCCCGTTTTACTCATCTGTGGGAAACGGTGCCTGCCCCTGCCTGCCTCTGCTGTGGGGACCACCCCAGCCCCCCTCGGGAGCAGCCTGGGGGTCACCCAGGCCTGTCATGGAGGCTTACGATGTCATTTCATGAGGCTTAATTTGTTAACCCAGTGATTGGAGCTCCTATTTTGTTAGAAATGAAACCTAAAATAGGCAAGAATCCAAAGTGAATGAACTATTAAATAGAGAATGTAAATGAGGAAGCCATCCCGTTGACCAGACCACAGTGTTAGAACGCCAAATCTATGCAGGTGGCTGAATAAATTTGAAAAAAGAGCAGACAGGGTACTACCCTGGTTAAAATGGCAGACTAAACAAAAGCTGCTCTACTCACCCCTGGGCCAACTCCGCCATTGTAACCCTTCCTCTGTGGATGACATTCCTGTTAGTCTGAACCATGTTAGCTGGTTATACAAGGACACTGCGTCATGGTGCCAATCACTCAGGAGCATCGGGAGTGGCTAACATGTAAAAAGAGCAGGTACCCTCAAAACACCCTGCGTTACCAAATCCAGGGAGCCTGGTAGACCTGCAGATCTCAAACGCCTGCCCCTGCCCCAGGGTCTCGCACCCACCACCGTCTAGAAGACCCCACCCTAGGTCTCCACTGGGGCTGGGCCCCCATCTCAGGTCCCCACAGAAAGCTCCTTCCTGACCCCAACCCAGCACAGTGCCTCACCTCTTCTGGCACGCTCTGCCACATCACCCTGCTGTCCCGTAACCACCCAGAAGCCTCTGCTACTGAGGAATGTAAGCTCTGTGAGAGCAGGGACTCTGTCCGCTGTTCCCTCAACTTCCAGAGGCGTGCCTGGCACATGGGGGGCTCCCGTGCAGGAAGGGAGAGAGAAGACGGCGAGCACCGGGCTGGGACGCTGGGGGCCAGGGCTAGGGTCCGCATCTAATAAATCTTGTAAGCAGCAGCTGCCAGAAACCAAGACCAAACACCCACCACCGTGACCACCAGGCATGTTTCCAGGAACACGAGGAATGTGATAAGCGTATCCATTATCTTTGCTTCCACTGGCCTCTCACTCCTGTGCAGGAAGGCAGGGCCGTCACAGGAAATGAGAACACAGACGCTGGAATGGAACGCATCGTTCATTAATCGTGGATAACTGTGTGCACAGAGAACCCCAAGGAGTCCACAGGCAGCAATCAAAATTAGTGGGCAAGGATTTGGGGTATAAAAATCAAAATATAAAATCAGCCCCATTTCTAAATACCAGTAAACAAATGTAATTTAAAATACCATACATATTAGCCACAAAACAAAGATAAGAGGAATAAATCTAACCAAAGGTCTGCAAGATATTTACGGAGAAAAATATAAAACCATACTAAAAGATATTAAAGACCTAAATAAATGGAGAAACATACAATGTTCACAAGTAGGAAAAGCACAGAATGAGTTATTGTAAAGTGAGAGCTCTTCCCATAATTACGTATGTATTCAAAGAAGTTCTAATCAAAATTCAGCGAGGTTCTTTGTGGATCTTGACAAGATAATCTAGATTATATACGGAACAGGAAAAGGCCAAGGATAGCCAAAGCTTCCCAGAGCCACTGGATTATTCTCATAAACAAACAGACCATGATTTCTCCTAGGGAAGAACAAGATGAAAGAGAACAGATAAAGATTTAAAAAAAAAGAAAAGCTACAGTAGTGAAGGCAGAAAGGCTGGGGCATGGATTAGCTGAGCGGAGCAGCGAAGCACAGCGGACGCCCGGAGACTCGCATGCCTGCAGAAAACTTTAGTGTACAAAAGTCTGGCCCTGTGATCCTGCGAGAAAGGAAGGACTCCTGAGTTACTGGTTATCCATGTGGGAAAACCCAAAGAAACACGAGATTCACACCACACGTCATACATAAAATCAATTCCAGGGAGGGTAAAGAATTTATGTTTAAAATAAAACTTTAAACTTTAGACAAGCATCGTAATTCCTTTAGGATGGTAAGCATTTTTAAGAAGCACAAAGAACACTAACCATAAAGGAAAATATCAAAGTTGACCACATTACAGTTAAAAACGTCTCTTCAGAGATGACTGGAGAGACATTTGTAACATAACCAACAGAAGATCAGCATCTAGGCCGTATAAAGAAGACCTACCATTACTAAGACAGACAAGAAAATCCAAAGAAAAACAACCAACCAACCAAAAAGCAGAAATGAAAAGGCATTCCCAAGAAGGGGAAACTCAAAACCCATAGGCGCAGGTATGCCGGCTCACCCAGCCTGGGCTCCAGGCCTACTGGATCCCCGTCTCCACTGCCTTCAAGGAGGGTGATGGGCGTGGTAGAAAAGCCCCGAGGCAGACTGGGGTCCCTCCACCACGTGACCCAGGACCCTGGGAGGACAGCAGAGCCCATCTGCCTGCGTTGCCCACTCCCCACTCTCCACAGGACCCCTCCGTTCTCAGGCCTCCCATTTCCCCGCCATCCTCTGCAGCCCGGGCACCTTTCCTGAACTCGACTCGTGCCTTGCCCCACACACCTCCCCCGGGTGCTCAGCCGGGCCCTCATGCCAGGCTCCTGACCCCCCGCACCCCCCACACCGTCGGAAGGCTCCCCTGCAAGGCAAGGAGAGCCTGGGGGGGGGGTAAGCCCAGAAAGAGGTTCTGTCTTGGATGGGGGTTGTTGTTCAGGCCAGCGCTCAGGGGAGGTGTGAGATGAGACCAGTTCAGGAGAGGGATGCCCTCTGCTCAGGAGCTGAGGAGCTGCTCAGGCCATCACCCCAATCACCAGTGGGCCCCCCAGAATGGGCTGGCAAAGTGGGCTGGTCGTGGCTGGGGAGTGTGTCCTCCTCGCGGGCCGCAGCCAGACTGACCCCCCAGCACGGTGGGCGAGGGCCATGGGGTGCAGTGCCCGGAGCCCCCAAAGGGGCAGCCTCTGCCTGGAGGGGCCCTAGCTCTCGTGGGAAGTGTGTAGGGACAGGTCAGCGGAGAGAAGATGAGCAGGAGAATGAAGTCCAGCCCTGGCTCAAAACTCTTGGTAGGACTTTCCAAGACATTGCCTAGAAGGTAGTGATGTGAGACCCTAATTTCCCCAAGCCCCCTTGCTGCGCCACTCTGAAAATGGCTTTTTTGTTATAATTTGTTTAGCAGAGTGAAGATGACACCTACTGCTTGATGGAGGTGAGCGGGGAGGGGCTGTGGGGGGCTGGAGAAGTGGCGGGGGGCGTGGGTGGTGAAGCGGCAGGGAGGGTGGAAAATGCCAACGGAGCTGCCCCTGGGAGGAGCTGCGAGGGCAGGAGCCCGAGAATCAGCCTCGAAGGCTGCAGTGACGGGCAGCAGCCAGCCCACCACGGGGCCAGGGGCCAGGGAACAGGGACCCCCAGAGGGGCTTCCTCTAACAGGCCTCCGAAGCCCCCCATCTGTGCAGAGGGACCCCTGGCAGGGCTGAGGGGTGTGTCAGGACGTCCTCCCATAAGGTGCCCCGGTCAGGGGTACGAAGGGAGTTTCTCCACAGACCCGCGAACAGTCCCGGGAGAAGGGGGTGCAGTAGCAAGAGGAGGGGTGCAACGGGAGGAGCAGGGGGACAGTGAGAGGAGGGGGGAATGGGAGGAGGGGAGGACCTCCAAGTGCTCCCCGTCTTCCCCACGGATAAGGCAGTCGGAGGCACAGAGGGCGTGAAGGCTGCCGCGAAACCGTGCATTTCCCTTCCAGCTGCGGAGCCGGGCGCAGCTGGCCCAGGCCCTGGCCCCTCTTCCAGGCGGCCACGGGGAGCGGCCCCTGACGCGCCCGGTTCTGTGCGAGGGGAACCGGCGCCTTCCCAGCTGCGTCCCTCCCCGGGGGGCCCCATCAGGTCGGACCAGCCCCGGGCAAAGCCCGAGAACCTTCTCTTTGGCTCTGCGTGTCACCGCCAACAAATCCACATGATGCAAAGCGAAGTGTTCACCCAGAAATGCTCTCTGTGAAATGTCAGAGTATCCGTCGCTGGTCCTCCAAGGCCCTCCTGGTGTTTCGCTTTGTTGTTAAAGCCACGATAATCAGTGCCAGGCTCTGTCTGAGAATCGACCCAGGTGCCATTTCCGAGCGGCCAGGGGATGGGGAGAGCTTGGGAGCGGGGCGCCGGCCAGGCCCTTTTCCTCCGCCCGGAGCTGCTCTCTCCCAGCGGCAAGGCCTCTGCCTGGGAGCCCGGTCACCTGCTGTGGGCTCCCACTCATGCCCCAGGAGCCCTCTGCTGCCCGCACACCCGCCGGCCTCCCAGCACCCCGGGGCCAGGTGCCCCCCACCCACCCAGCCATCCCCGTCCCTCCTGCTTGGCTGCCCCTGCCGAGCGCCTGAGACGGACCCCACCTGCTGCGTGAGCCGCCAGAGCATGCCGGACACACGCCAGAAGCTTCTAATACCAGTGGGACTGTGCCCAGAAAATATAACCGCAAGGCCCCCCGTCCCCACCCCCCACACCTATCGAGGGTGCTACTGCCTTCCTCCTTCCTCGGGACATGTCAGCTCTGCGGAGATGAATTCCAATTTCCTCATCAGTAAATCAAAATAACACTTGTAACAATCTTAAATTTCAATATGGATCAAAATAATAATTAGTAAAACAAGATTCTATTACTATGGAGCCCATCAAGCCCTTCCAAGCTGTTTCTTCTAGGGATTTCCATCTCCCGACCGTCGAGACAGACAGAGCCCCCCCGCCCCCAGCAGGTGAGGAAACCGTGGCTCCCAGCTCACCAGCGCTTGGGCACTGGCCTCTGCCAGCCTGTGGCCTCGGCCGGGTGCCTGCTGGGTGCCCACAGGGCATCACCTCCCTTCACGTGACTGTTGGCGACAGTCACGGCCAAGCCCAGCGGAGAGCTCGGCAGGGTGGGGACCCCGACTCCACACCCCCTTAGCCAAGCGCCCACATGCACAGCGCACTTCAGCCCTCACCATTCCTACACCATTTCCAAATAAGCTCAGAACGCGGAGCTGGATTCCTGGGGACAGCTGGCCTGTGACCGCCGCCTCCTCGGGCCTGTCCGTCAACACGTCCCCTACGGGTGGGCCACCTCTCACACATCTCAAGTGCGTGAGCTCAGGCGCCATCAGGGGCAGCTGCAAAGCTCTCTGTCAGCAGAGCTGTCGGAGGAACTTCTGCAGACCTGCAGGTTGTCTTGCTGTGGGTCAGAGAGGGTCGGAGAGCCACTCGTTGGATCATCCGGTTCCCTACAACACAGAGTTCCGGTCCACAGATAACCAGACGCCTGTTCTCCTAGAAGACGCTTAAAAAAGGAAAAAGCCACACGAATCGTATTCTAGGGTCTGGTGCAGTTTGAGGACGCTGCTCACTTATTCTCCACGGGAAACTTCTGGAGTGTCTTGAACCACTTATGCGTCCTTCCCTAATTCTGTTTCCAAGCAATTGTGAATAAACATATAAACACGGCCTGCTAGAGACACGGGAGGGAGCTACTGCTGCTAGCACCTTCAGCCCAGGAGGAGGTCCGCGTGCTCCAGAAGCTTCCCCAGGCAGGTGGGCACGGCAGCAGGGCAGGGGAGAGGGCTGCGCTGTGTCCCTTGGTGCTTCACGCATCGTAACAGATGACAGCCATCAACTTTCGACTTCAAAATCCTGCAGTCTTCCCGTGACAGGCCTGCCACACCTTCATTTTAATACCACCAAAGTCACACACATTTAGAGCATCTGAGATTCAAAGGCTGGGTTGAAGCTGCTGAAGTTGACACATAAAAGATCTTCGCTGTCATACAATCTACCCACTGAGGTTGCTTAGGGGCTTCTATGTTGTCCTACTTGCAACTGGATTGGAAAAACTCTTGAGTGCTCCTTGAGAACATGTGAAAACATTTACATAAAACATTCAAAACAGTGCCCAGAGGAAACATTTTCTTTTTAAACCAATAGCATTAAAATATCTCAAAGCAGGTATGCAAATCTACACACTAACAGGACCGGAACCAGACCTTGAGCTGAGAGCCTGTAATAACTACCGGGCATTCGTTTCCAGCAAAAGCCTCCTCTGAGCACCCGGGCTGATGGATGTGCAGGGTGACTTGCAGGTCAGTGGCCTCCAAGCTGGTGTTAGAATCAGCGGGGACATTTGTTAGAATTCAGATTCCTAGGCACAGCACCAACCACGCGCAAGGGCAACTCGGGGCCCCCAAGGATTTCCGTCTCTGACAAGTCCTGGGAGGCCTGCAGCCAGCTTTGCACCCCTGAGCCCCGAAGAACATTCCGGAACCGGAAGCTCTGTTCTCCAACTGACTGCCAGGTCTGGCCTCTTGCAGCTAAGATGTTCCTACAGATCAGTCCTCACTCAGGGGAGGCTCTTGGGATTCTCCTGACCCCCTGCACAAAGGGATGTCTGTTGCGACACAGTGCCCGTCACACCTCAGCCGCGAGCCCTGTCCTCCTGGTCACCCGTTTCCTTCTCCGAATTCAATCACGAGGCCGTGTCCATTTGCTTCATCTGAGAACATCCTTTAAAGTTACAGAACTGAAGAATTAAAGCATCTGAACCATCCCAGCAGTTTGTCTCAAAATGTGCAGCGTTGGTCATGCTCGTCTAATCGAGTGGCCTGCAAAGCTTTGGGTTCACTTTTACAAGTGCTTTACATGTCACTAAAGCAAGAGAGTAAAATCAGTCTGCAGGATTCTGCCTGCACCACGTCCTGACAGCGAGCACCAGTGGCCCTGGGCACCACAGCCAGGGTGCAGGAGGTGGTCACCGCCAGCGCGGCACAGGGCGGAATGGCCAGACGGCGACGCTCTGCCAGACGGCCCGAGGGGCACACACAAGCGCTTTGGCTGGGCAGCGCTCGGGGAGGGTGGGGTGAAGCCCACCCAGCAGCCCCCTAGCCTGTAAGTGGCTTCCACGGCACCAGGGCAGGCTGGCAGGGCCTGGGGGCTGTTATCTGTCCACTGTCCAGTGACGTGGAACGGCCTGGTGGCCGGCTGCCTACAGTCAGACCTCGGGTTGCAAACCCAGAGAAAAAGATTTCCACAACAGAAGAGCATGTGGGCAAAGTGGCCCAGAGACACAGCCTGATGCATTTGCCAAAACCCATGGACGGCCCACGCCGAGAGCAGGGCCTAAAGAAACCAGCGGCCTGTGTCACCTGTCCTGAGCGCCACATCAGTAATAGGACTGCAGGGGGCACATGGGAACTCTGTGCTTTCTGTGCAATTTTTCTGTAAGCCTAAAACTGCTCAAAAAAATGTTTAATCTGTTTTTTAAAATGACCCTATAAAGTTAAACATTCCTAAAGATAGACGTCTCCTAGTTCCAGAGTAGCAAGAAATGTCATATTTTTTAAGAATGGAGATGGGTACTGAGCGAATGCATTAGTTAGAGTTCACTGCTTTAATTGAACAGGAAAATGGTTTTTTGGAAACGATGCGTTCATTGACAGCCAACACCAGGTTCTGTGAGTCTGGAGCTGGTGATGTCCAGGAGCTGGGCCGCCGTCCCTGGGGCCCTCTGTCACGTGCTTCTGTAAGGCCTCAGAGAATAGCCTTTTCCTCTGAGTGAGCCGGTCAGCGCCTGCTGGGCCTTCTGGAAAACTTGAACTTAACACAAGGATTTCCCTCCATCCTCGACTCCTTCGCCTCCCGCTACTTCTGATTTCATGGAGGCAAATTTTTCAGGCTAATTCCATTGCCAGTGCTTTCAGCGGGGAGGAATCCACCCCAGGTTTCCAGGGAAGACTCCTCTAGAGCGGAGATGCATGAGGTTCGTTTTTGGAAAGCCTCACAAAATGGCTCTTTTTAATTTTATCTTCTAAAGATGGTTATTCCAGGTGGAAAGGCGCCCAGCTGGCGAGGTGGGTCCAACGGTAGTCAGATCCCAGCAGACGCTCGTGGCAGACGGTGGCTTCTACTTGGAGGCAAGGTCCCCTGGGCAGGACGTCCGAGGCCACCGCAGAATGTGGGGGCCGCTCTGGAGCTGGCGTGGAGTGGGGCTGCGGGACGGCCACCCCGAGCCCAACCCTGGGCCTCTGCAGCCCCGTTACCCGCGGGCCCGGGGCCTCCTCACGTCTCAGTCCACCTTCAACCAGGAAACTTCCCCCAGCTTCCCCCCAGCCTGCCGCCCCCAGGGCCCCTCACGGTCGCTGGCCTGGCCCCGGACCCCCAGTGCAGCTGTGGCTAAGGAGCTGCCCGCTAGCCCGGTGCCCGCTGTGTCCCAGAGCTCTGCCAACGCGCTCGCTGGCTTAGCGAGGATGGACCCACTTGCCGAGGGGATGTGGAGGTACAGAGCCATACCGTGCCAGCCCAGCATCCTTGGTGCATCCTCATTGTGTGCGGGGACAGCCCTGCGCCCCAATGGCTGCACCCACAGCGTCTCCCAGTCTGCTTCCTTCTCGTGTCCCAGTTACCTGCCGTTTGGGGGACTTTTGGCCTTTGTTGCCCAGCAGGGCAACTCTGGAACTTTCCTTTGTTTTGTTCTCCTTCTGGCTCCTAGCCTGCCCCTGCCTAGCTCACCTGAAGCTGGAGGCAGGCTTTGCATTTTAGACCACCGAGGCAGAGGTGCCTGAGGAGTCTTTGTAACATCCAAACCCAACGGGGAGCTCAGCCAAGGGGGTGGGGGGACCCCAGGCCTGGAGAGGTGGCAGCTGTGGCACTGCCCTGCTTTCCGAGCGGAGGGCTCCCTGGCTGGGCGGCCGGGAGGACCCTGGGCCCCTTGCCTTCCGTGGCAGGAAGCTGCAGGCTGCACGCTCACCCAAGGGGGCCGTGAGGCACCTCCCAACAGCCCCGATGCAACTTGCTGGAGTCACAATTCAGAGTCAGAGGAAACGGAGACGGTAGTGCTGCTGGCGTGGGCACCGGGGGCCTCCCTCCCGAGTGGGAGCAGTTACGAGGGAGCCCTCGAAGCCTCAGGCAGCCAGAGAGGGAGGACAGGATGCCGGAGAGAGCTCCAGGGCTGGCCTCTCCAGTTCCCGTGCAGATACCCAGGACAGAGAGGCACAGAACATTCCTGAAGGCCCACATCTGAAACTCTGAATTTCTAAAGTCCTGAAGACCTTACTCGGGGAGGGAAGGGATCTCCAGGCCACCAGGGATTTGAGGCCGGGCCCCCATCTCCCGGGGTGTGCCTCCCAGACCAGAGTGCTGGGACGGGGAGTGGGAGGGTGGGTTTCCATACAGGGGAAATGGAGGCACGCTGGGTGGGGGTGGGAGGAGAGGGGCGACGCTCTGGCCCTCCGCCAACACTGCTCCAGGAAAGGGGTCTCCACACAGCACCAGGATCAGAACTCACATCATTCACCCACCCGCATGGGCTGAATGCACGGGGCGAGGGGGGCGAGGGGTCCACACGTGTGAGTGAGCCCTCCCTGCAGCCCCAGCCAACCTCGGTGGGCGCTGCGTGTGCCCGTCAGCAGCGACTCCAGTCAAGGCCCTTGGGGCAGAACAGGCGTGACTGATGTGCAGTGGGGCCCGACACACAGACAGAGAAGCGAGTTTTATTTACCAAATAAACTGGTAAATAAATAAACTGCCAAATAAACTGCCATGTCAGGCACTCACTGCCCCCACGTGAGGCCCCAGGTCCCTCCATCCCCCACGGCCTCCATTTTAACCTGCTTTGTTTGTTTGGCGAGAGGAAGAGCAATGGGGGGGCGTTTTACTGGCGTTTTACTAGTTCTGCTCAGACAATGACTCTTCCTCCCGGAGAGCGCCGTGGCTGTGGCCGTGGCCGATGCCATCTCCCCCGGGGGGGCAGGCGCCCCCCTCGCTGGGTTGGTTCCCACAGCCAACGCGCCCACTCCACGCAGCGGGGAAGGGCCTGGCACTGCGGGGCGCGACTGCAGACGGCCCCCAACTTCTCCAAGCCTCAAAACGGGGAAGCCCACCTGCCATGCAGGGCGGGTCTAAAATTACACGTAAGATACGCACATCTAGAGGCAAAGCAAAGCGGGCACAACCTGTTAAGCAGCTCGGCGATCTCACGCGCAGCAGACGCCAGCGTGCTTTGGGGTACGGTACATGCATATAGATACGTGTATAGAACCTGGGTGCACTTCGGTCGTCTTTAATTCCGCTCACTGTGACACCACTCCATTTCCGAACATGGGCTTGAAAAAGAAATTCCTGTTAGTTATCAGTATGCTTCAAATTTTTATATACCACGTATTCCTAAATCCTTGAGTGTTGACACCTTATTTGTTAGGCATTTAATGAAAACATACCACGTTTAGAGAAAACAGTGACAGAGCAGCCTGGTCTCACGGTGTCACAGGTACCCAAATGACATTCAGAAGTGGTTCTAGCATTTTTGGATTCTGCTAAATCTTTCCTTTTAAGTGTGTGTTGGGGGGAGTAGACCAGTTCCCATAAGAATTGTTTGGAAAATCAAAATTTAAACACTCACGTCTAAAATGGTCCTCCCCAGCCGTCCCCTGCGGTTTGGAAGCCCCTCTAGAGGTCAGTGCAAGAGCAGACAGTAAATTGGAAAGTGATTTATCTAAACAGAGGCTTAGGAGGAAAAACTCAGGTGCAAGATAAATATAAGAAAACTTACAAAGAAGACTGGGATTAAAAAAAAAAAGATACAATTGCAGGCAAGGACATTTTGCCAAAGAAAGCGCGGTGAGAAGCTGCCTTAGCCTGCCCGGCTGTGGTGACAAACACCGCACGCAGATGGCTTGGCAAAGGGACTCCATCAGCCAGGGTTCCAGAGGCGAGAAGCCCACACTGGGCTCTCCGCAGGCTGGCCGCCCCGACACCCTCAGCATCCGGTGCTGCTCGCAGCCGTCATGGGCCCCCACTCGCATCCCTGCCTGGCCCACATCCATCTGTCCAGCCGTCTGTCCCCTGGCTGCCTCGTGCGGCCTCCTCCGACTGTGTCTGGATTTCCTCTGCCCTCGGAGCCTTTGAGCACATGGATTAAGGCCCAGTTTAGAGAAACAGGATCTCCAAGGACCCCGTCCCCAGTGACCCCGCACCTTCACGGACAGAAGCAAACTCAGAGGACCTGGCACAAACGGGCCCACCCACAGGAACGCAGCTCGAGACCTGAGCACGTCTTTGTGGGGGGCCTGTTTCAACCCCCCAGAGGCAACAGTGACAATCAGTGAAAGTCTTGTCACCAAAGCCATCACACAAGGGAGGCGGCTGGGATGGTGGCACCCTGGCTTCAGCTGGACACAGGGTCATGTTACGGGAAAATGACAAAAACGGTGGAGGAGAAACGTAAGGCTGGGATTGAAGCTATCACCTTGAAATAGGTCATGAAAACAAACGTATGGTGGGAACTAAGAAATAATATCTTACATTCATGGTGGCCATGAATTCCCTCCAATAAAAACACCTGGGGACACACCTGTTGCACCATTTTAGGAAATCTGGATAAACACCTGTGAACTGAGCACCACCCCAAGTGTGACTTCAGGCCTGTGAGAAAGCCTCTGAGCCCTAACCCATGCGATGTGCTAAACCTCTGGCTCCAAATGCAGGATAAATACTACAATTTTTTTCAAGTACTTATTTGTGTGTTGTGTTTTTTTTTTAGATAAAACAATTTTAAAATATCTTTTAGAATGTCAGGGAGAAAGATCTCACATATAGTCAGCAACTCATGATAAATGAAAATCATTTGCAGAATTCCTGTGAATTTGTACGAAAAAAATATCAGAGTACTCAGCGGTTCTCTTGATTTCTCCACAGAGTGAAAAGTTGACTTTTACAAGTTTCTTCCAACCTTTGTTCCCCAACCCTGTTTTCCCTCCAGGCCTCAGCCCCCCAGTGCCCATCGTGCCGTGTGTCCTAACGCGGGCGAGGATGGACCGAGGGTCGGGGCACAGCCTGAGTGGCAGCCACACTTACCTTCCCGAGGGTGAGCTGGGAACAAGCTCAGGGGAACAGATGGGAACAGAGCCTGCGGCAGACGGGAGGGCAGCCCTAGAGGGGAACAGAACACGGGGTTAAAACCCAGCCTGGAGGAGGGCCAGTGCCGACTGCGGGGACACTGGCCACCCAGGACGTGAGGGCGAGCTGCAGGGCTGGGGCCGGACCCCACCACACCCTCACCACACCCCCGCCCCATAGGACGCGTTCTTGGAAGGGTGACGGGGTTGAAGCAGGGGCTGAGGGCAGAGAGTCTGGGGTCACACCCCAGAGCCACGGAGCGGGCCCCTCATGGCAGCCACTTTCTCTCCTCAACCTCAGTGACCCCAGCTTCCTCACCTGCAAAATGGAGACGAGAGCAGCCGCCACCGTGCAGGACCCTTTTCAGCATTAAATGAGGTGACTCAAGTCACTGCACTGTGGCAGCTCAGCCGTGAGCACGTCTCCACTTGTGGTCACTTTCAGAGACCTCAATTCGTGGCCATAGGCCCCCAGCTAAGAATCTTTTTAAGAACAGCATGCTTTGGGAAAAGAAGTAAGTCCCCGAGCAGGGCAGAGGGCAGAGGGGGGGTCTAAGGAGCAAGGACAGGGCACTAAAAGGTGGGGGGGGGCAGCTTTGCTTAACCCATTTTTTCCAAAGATGGGGCTACAGTTCCGAGAAAGGTGTGGACACCAGAACCAGTTGATGGGACACACACCCCACTATTGTCTGGGGACAAGGGCAGGACCACGGCTGGCAGCAGCGATGGGAAGGCAGGAGAGGAAGTTTTAAAGCCTGAAAACAATTTAAGTAGACTTCCCATGCAAAGAATGAAGACAGGAAAGAGTCCAGAAACGCCAGGCCCGCCGTCACCTGCTGGACACACTCGTTACTGACAGCTGGCCCAGCCGGAGGGATGGCCACGCACCGACCACAAGCGAACACATCCACGTCTGTGGATGGACCAGGAGGCTGGTTTTTAATTTTAATAGTAAAACTTCATGAATTTGAAGCTACGAAAGCTAGAGATACAATAACTTGGGTATGAGCTGAGCAGAGGTTTTTTGTCACTGAAGAATGTCTCCCTCGAGAAGACAACAGGGGACGTTGCAAAGTAAACATTTAAATGACTGGAAACACGCTAAGTGATTTAGCAGCCTCACTAATACAGGTAATGACAAATGATTACCTATCTGGTTATTAAGGGCGATATCTACAGCTGTAACACCTGGTCTTACACGTGTGCTGTGTACCAGAAGGTGACTGGATTTTGCATAATTCTGTATTTCAGAACAGTCTTTCCTGCCACGGAGTCAGGTGGTAAGGAGGGCGTCTGTTTTCCCATGACTGGGGATAAACCTCCTCTCGGCTGCTCTATTTACTGGGAGGTCATCAGACAGGAAAGGATCGCATAGCTTTCCACCGGGAAGTTTGCTTACACAGATAAACACACACGAACACCCCCCCCCGACACACAGGGCCCTGATGGGGGAGGGTCTGCTCCCAAACTGCTGGAAATCTCCCCCTGGCTCTTCCAGCACGCTTCAGTCCTGGGAGGCAGGCTCTGGCCCCAGCGCTGAAGTCGTTTGATTCCACGAGCAGAGCAAGAAGATAATTTTTAACGGCCGTCACTCCCTGTCTATCAGTGTAGACGGAGATAAGCCCACGGCGGAAAGCCGAAACATCAAATGGCAGAGAGGGGTTTCATTTCCTAGCCCTCTCTCGGCTCTCGCCTGACGTCACACGAGTTCCTTCCCGGAGCTGGGAGGCCTGGCGGCCACAGGCTGTGCCCCTCGCTTCCCCGGCTCCGGGCTCATGCTTGGGGGTGGGGGTGGGGTCCCCAATGCCCAAGTCACACCAGTAATGAGACATCTCAGGCCCTGCAGACTCACAGCCATGGAACCCAGCACGCGCAAACAAGCCCACAAAAGCCCAGTCCCCCTCGATTCCCACCAGGCCTCGGTTCCCACACTTGTAAACCTGGGTTGTCAACCTTATCTCCACCTTTAATTGAACAGAAATCTAAACAGATGTCCTTAAAAACAACCTCGATGGTAAAAGTAAAACAAAGATAACACGGAGAGTAAGAGAGTCCCCGCACTTGGGGTGCTTACCTACTTTCCCCCCCAACATTCTTTAAAAATTTTCACTATGATTTTAAGATGTTAGTTTCCCAAAGAACGTGGACAGCTATTTCCCACTTAAAGCTCTGGTTTAAAAAAGAAACGGGTTGTAACTTGAGATGAGCTCGGAAACCGGGTCCCCTGGTATCAGAGCACCTAGTTCTTGAGAAGCGGAGTCTCCCCTACGCTTTCCCTCAGGGGTGAGGATGTTTGTTTCTGTCCTTTGATAAGGGTCTCAGAGCCCACCGTGGTGGCAAGTCTGACCGAGGACACCCCAGGGGTATTCTGCTGGGCATCATCTTCCATCACGTAACTGTGAAATCACGCAAACAGGCCCGAGCCACCTCAACCCAATGTGGTCGGTGAAAGTCTACAGAGCTCCAAATTAAAAGCTTTTCCATCTTCTTCCTGCACAAATGTAAACATCCTGTTGAGATTTATCTCCAGGACAGGAAGATTCCAGAAGAAAGCCAGGGTCTGAAAAGGACAATGCCACCCCGTTCCCTGCCCCTCCTTGGAGGCCAGTGGAAAGGGTTTAGTGAATCTCCACAAAGGAAGCCGTCTGGGAGCCCCAGCACCCACCAGGGAGAGGCAGCACCCGCTGGGCATGTCTGAAACTTGGCACTTGAGGAGAGACCCTCACAGCATCATGTTGGGAGCTGCAGGTCCCCCTCCATTCGGCCACTTGCTGCCACACCAGGAGCTTTGCTGAGTGTGGAGACGGACAAACGGACGGGCACAGCTGCTTCGCTCCCAGCTCAAAGAGCACGTCCAACAAAGGGCGGCGGGCAGCAGGCTGAGTGCTGCACCCGAGGGTGCCCAGAGGGAGCCATAAATCCTTCCTGGGAAACCGGCAAAGGAGGGAACGGGAGGAGGAGGGGTGCGGAGCTTCCTCGCGATGACCCCCGAGGCCTTCTACAAAGGAAGGGCTGATGTGAAGACGTAGGAACTGCCCCCGTTCCGGGGCTCTCCTGATCCATGAGCCACTGGCCTTCACGTGGGATGCGGGCTTCCAGGTAAGTATCCCAAGGACGCTCATTTTTACAAATAACGTCCCCCTGCAGGACCGACGACCCAGAACAACGTGCCACGCCAGCGTGCGTGGAACTGAGGCCTGAGCTCAAACATGCTGGGAAACATGCATGAATGGGAGAAACTTCACAGAACTGGCAAGTTATATTAAGAAAAGTGAACATTGCTTACTCTTTCCTCTTTCTTTCCTTCTTAATGGAAAAAAATCTAAGAATTGGCTGATTATGTCATGGTTGGTAGCTGTCTTTCTCTACGTCTGTGTTGACTCAGTGTCTACATACCACCATCTCTTATGCAGGCTGTATTCCTACAGACGGCCCAGCTGTGACAACACCCCCATTTTCCACCTTGCACTCCCCACACCCTGGCCGGGCAAGGCGTGCCCGAGAAACCTCTTCTCCTAATGGGTGGATTTCCAAATTCCGCCATGTTAAACGGAGGTCCGATTTTCCCCCTGCCTGGTTTTCACAGGAAGCCCCACCATGTGCCCCCTTTCAGCTGTCAATGCACAGGGGCAGTGAGCCCCCGGCCGGCCGCACAGAGCCAAGGCTGGTCATTCAGGGCTCCGGGAAAACAGGCATTGATTTCGGCGGGTTCCCAGGAAGCAGCCAGGACAAAAGATCAAAGGCCCACCTCCCTGGCCCTCCTCTGCTGGCTGGAGGCCGGCGGACACACAGGGACAGGTCCCCTCGAGCAGAGGAGCTGCAGACCACCTCAGGGGGCAACTCCCATTCATCTGATTCTGATGTCCCAGGGATAGCCCAGTGCGCTGAGCATGACGAGCCCACACGGCCACTCCACGCAGCGCTCTGCACACCGGCTCATCCAAGGGCGGGGGGCTGGGGGGGCTGCTCCCAAGGTGGCTGGACCTCAAGGCTCCCCAGTATTCCAGAAGTAACTCCGCCCACACCCACTCCCATCCTTCCCCCTACTATCACCCTACAAGCAGTTTAGCGTCACAGATGGCAATTTCTCTCCTGTCACTATCTTCAGTGCATTTGGAAACTTGATTCTTGCCATCCCAGGTCTGGTTTGATGAATAAGAGCTGGAAGTTCTGGGGTTTTCCTGAGGGATCTCTCCAGTGAAGGCCACACAACCCAAAGGGAGTTGCTTTGCATAAATGCTGTTTGCAAAACAAAAACGTGTACAAGATAAACTTGCAGTGAGGTAATCGCTTATGCTGAACAACAGTGGGTCTGCGTGTGGAAGTGTGTGCGCGTGCACATGTGTGCGGGGCCCCCGGGTGAGCGAGGGGAGACGAGGATGGGGAAGGAGGACAGAGTACTCCAAGTACTCCAGCTGGTGACCGACACTGAACAAATGTAATAAATCGTTTCCCAAGTCTCCTCTGCACTTGGAAATGCCCCTTTAACAGCCTTCACGGAAGCCTCGGACAAAATGCACTCATTTCGTTGTGCTTCGTCCCACCTCTGCCACTAATCCTGAGCAAACATGGGAAAAGGTAGGTGAAGTTTCAAAATTCCTAAACCAAAAAGAAAATAAACAACCTTGGAATGAGAGACATGGAGAACTCATCCCCTGACACAAGCACACAGCTGAGAGGCAGTAATGCAAGCTTCCCACCCTGCCCGTCTCGGGGTGTCGGTACTGACGTGGGGGGCCGCCAGAGCCCTCCTGGCCACCCCTTACACCTGGGCGCTTGATGGCAAAGGTGCTATTTTGTACGGGGTGCTGGGCAGCCCCCAGGAGAAAAGACTTATTTTCCAGTTGGGACAGAAATGAACTTGGAAAGGGCAGAACTCTGAACTGCACTGGAAAGAGGCCCCGGGAGGTGTGCTGTGTGGGCCAAACTGGGAGTCTCGGGTGGGCTCACACTGGCCCGCTTTGGGCCAACAGTTCACACTTAATCTGCCTTCCTGCTCTACCTCGAGGGACAGAGAAAAGTCTGCCAGAATTCCCTTAAAAGGTATCAGGAAGGACTCAGTTCCCCAAGCCACTTATCCCACTGAAGAAAAGGGGGTCTGGTGAGCAGAACCTCTTTTTATAACTGAGGGTCTGTCATTCAACAGAGGGTCTTTGGAAACTCAGTGTCTATGATCAAATAATTTTGAAAAAACACTCGGAAAATTTACTACTTAAAGAAAGTCTTTGGCAATTGACCAAATACACTCGCCGATTCACTTATGAACCTTTCAAAAGCATTTATGAAGTACTTGATACAGACATAATCAGTTTGATCTTCACCACACCCACGTGAGACCAGTGGTTTTATTCATTTCTATTTTTGAATGAGGAAAACAGGCTGAAAAAAGGTAAACTGACTTTCCAGAGTCACAGAGTCAAAACTTTGCATTCAAGTACGTTGTCACCAAACCTCGCGCTGTTTCCCTCAGCCGTTGCTACTCTGAACTGTAGATCTAATTATCTGGCCAAGTCTCTCACCATCAGTATAGCCAACGAGAGGGAGGGCTAGTGGGCGGCGACTGTGCAGTCAGGTCTGCATTTGAGGTTTCGTGTCACCTTGTGGTAATTATGAAGTGTCAGGCATTCAGCAGCGTTTGTAGAACCTGGGCTTCCTCGTCTTTAAAACTGGAATATGATTCCTTGTCTCACAGGGTCTGCAGAGGATCAGATTAGATAGCTTCCAGAAAGATCCTCGAGCAGGCTTGGCATCTGAGAAATGCTCAGCAAGCAGCAACTATTACTCAGGATGAAAACCAAACCAATATAAAACTCGCTGAAAGGGGAAAATGCTTCCTCTCCAATAAAGTCATAAAATTTAACTTTCAGCCTCTGGATTACATGACCCCCTCTAGCGCTAAAACCTTTCGCACTTGACTACAGGATCTGACAGCGCCAACTAATGAACCAAGATCAAGCTCATAAAAGATAGAGAAGCTGCTATACAAAATAGATATGCCAATTGAGTGGTCTTTTAAAAAGCTAATTGAGGCAAATCCTTGCTTGCTATAAAGCAGTGTGGTTTTGCTGTGCAATTCAGCTTTACTATTTGTTCTTTCGCCATTTTAAGCAGTTGTTTTGGCGGCTGGGAAAATAAGTCACAGTCTGGAGCCACACAAGGAGAAAAAAAACAGTGAGAGGTCTTATTATTTGCACATTTCAAAGAACTAATACATATTTTACTTCTTGTGACCCTCACAAAACTCATGAAGAAAACAGAGATTAACTTTCCAGCACAAAATAAGACTGCCAATAGCAAACAGCCAACCTGGTTTTTTGCCCCCGTCCCATTTTCCGTAACATCCTATCAATGGCCGGCGGCGTGTTAGATTTGTATTTCTGACTCCTGCTAAACACAGCCTGCTAGCAGTAATCTAATTATCCTTGCCTGCTGTTCTTCTGCAAACCTGATGGACCTCCTTTTATTTCACCCAAGGCCTCGATATCTACTGAACAGGCACTGCTGTTTGACTAAAGGCTTCTAATTCTACAGTTCTGTGGTTTTAAAAATCACTGCTCATTCTTACATCACGTTGCCTGCTATATAGCACATCATTTTAAATGTGCATTTTAACTACAGCCATGCTAGCACAGAGAAGTACTGTTTTTCTTTACTACCATTTATCCCAGGAATTGAGCCAGAAAGAACCCTCAGAAAACCTCGGGGCACATGTCTTGCTGGAGAAACTCAGCCTGTCTAGCTGGGGAATTCTGAGGGGTTCTTTCTTTCCTACAAAGAACCACAAGTTGCCTTTTTGTAACCACTCCTAATTGCTTTCTCCAACAACATCAAAGAGACTTGAATTTTCTTGAAAGGCATTCAAACATCTAAAGAATAACACTCTTTAGCCTTTCTATTCTAATTAGGTGTTTAGTGCTATGAATTTCCCTCTAAGCACTATTATGGCTGCATTGCAGTCATTTGGAAATACGTTTTCATTTTCATTCAGTTTGAAGTACTTCTAATTTCCCCTTCGATTTCTTTTTGATCCATGGGTTATTTTGGGGGAATTTACCAGTGACCCATCAGAGCCTTCTTCTCTGGAAGGTTTTTACCATGAATTTAATCTCTTTGACATAGGTTATCTCTTTGACATAGGTCATCCATGATCCTAGACTGAGTCTTAGTATTTGTATGTATCTTTCAAGGATTTGGTCCATTTCATCTAAGTTAACAAATTTGTGGGCATGGTGTTTTTTGCAGCATTCCCTTCCCAGCCCTGGAATGTCCTTGGGATCAGAGTGGCAATGACTCCAATTCTGAGAGTGGTAATTTGTGTCCTCTCTATTTCTTAGTGAGCCTGGCTAGACACACACTGACCATTTTATTATTCTGTTCAAAGAAACAGCTTTTGGTTTCATTAATATTCTCTACTGTTTCCTGTTATCAATTTTGTTGACTTCTTTTATTTCATTTCTTATGATTTATTATTACAATTATTCATATAGTTTCCTAAGGTAGAAGTTTAGGTTATTGATTTTAGGTCTTTTGTATTTTCTAATATTTGTATTTAATGCTATAAATTTCCATCTAAGCACTGTTGTGACTATATCCCACACATTTCAATAAGTTGAATTTTCATTTTCATTTTGTTAAAAATGTTTTAATTTTACTTGAAATTTATTCTTTGTTCCTTGCCTTGTGGTCTAGGAGTATGCTGCTTTGAATCTATGATGTACCCCAGAAAGGACTATGTTCTTTCAATCCACCCTTGTGGGGACAGACCTATTGTAGGTGGGCCCTTTTGATTCGATTGTTTCCATGGAGATATGACCCCACCCATTCAAGGTGTGTTTTAATCCTTTTCTGCTGTTGTTGGGTAGCTTGTTCTACCAATGTCAGTTGAGTCAAGCTGGTTGACAGGGCTGGTCAAGTCTTCTATAGCCTTCCTGATTATCTGTCTACTTGATCAACTATTGAGAGAGGGGTATTGAAATATGACTATAATTGTGGATTTGTCTGTTTCTCCTTTCAGTTCTATCACTTTTTACTTTGTGTATAGTGAAGCTCTGTTGTTAGTTCTGTTTAAGATTATGTCCTCTGGATGAATTGATCACTTTATCATTATGAAATAAGACTCTTTATCCATGGGAATAAACCTTAATTCTAAATTCTACTTTCTTTTGTTAATATCACCCACTCCAGCATTTAAAAAAAGTAATTCTAGCATGGCATACCTTTTGTCATCCTTTTACTTATAACCTATTCAAATCTTTATATAAATGAAGTGCATTTCTTGCCGGCAGCATATAGCTAGGTCTTGGTTTTTTGTGGTGGTTTTTAATTTAAACTGATGATCTCTGACCTTTAATTAGGGTATTTAGATCATTTACATCTAATGTGATTACTGATATGGTTAGGTTTAAATCTAGCACCTTGCTATTTGTTTTATATTTGTTCCACCTGTTCTCTGTTCCATTATTTCCTTTTTCTTTTAACTTCTTGTATATTGACTGAATTTTTTTTCTGATTTAATTCTTCTACTTTGGCTTATTTTTTCATATTTTAGTGGTTTCTTTAGGATGTATTGTTACATTTTGAACTTTTCACAGTTTATCTTAAAGAGATATTATACCAATTCATGTATACTGTAAAAATTTTAAGGCAGCATATTTCTATGTTTCTCATCCTGACCTTATTCTATTGTTATAGCTTCTACTTTTATTTGTTAAAAACTCTACCCATTGTTACTATTTTTGTTTAACAATTCTCTTTTTTAAAAAGATCTAAACAATAAGAACAAAATTGCGCATTTATCTGGTTGGCTCCCATTCTGCTGCCCTTCATTTCCATTGGCATCATTTTCTTCCTCCCAAAGGCCTTCCTTTAACATTCCTTATAGTGTGGGTCTACCGGAGATGAAAACTTTCAGCCTGTGTGTGTCTGAAAAAGTCTCGATTTCACCTTCTTCTGTGAAAGAGCTTTTCGCTGGCTACTGATTTCTAGGTTGACGGCTTTCTCTCATACCTTCAAGTTGCTGCTCCGTCTTCTGCTCGCTCTGCTCTGGCAAGAGGCTTGCTGTGATTCTCATCCTTGTTCCTCTTTCCTGCCTTTGTTTCTCCATCTGCTTTTAAATTGCTCTCCTGTAATGTTACTGGCTTTAGGCAATTTAATTATGATGTGCCTTGGCATAGTTTTATGTTTTAGGGGCCTGCTTAGGATTCGTGAAGCTTGTTAAGTTTTGTGGGTGTATCATTCTCATCAAATTCGGCAAATTGTCAGCCATTGTATCTTGAAATATTTTTCTCTGTCCCCTTCCTACTTTGGAGACTCCAATTACATATATATTCAGCCACGTGAAGCTGTTCCACAGCTCACTGATGCTCTTCAATTTTTTAATTTAGTGGCTTTTCTGTGTTTCATTTCTCATAATTTCTATTGCTATGTCTTCAAGTTCACTAAATATTTCCTTCTGCAGTGTCTAGTCAACCATTAATAACATCCAGTGTATTTTTTATTTCAGATGCTTATGTCATCTCTAGAAGTCCTATTTGGCTCTTTTTATGACTTCCATGTCTCTCCCTAACAAGTGTCTGCTTTCCTATACATCTTAAACATATGGAGCATAGTTATAACAACTGTTTTAATATCTTTATTAATTCCACCATTGGTATCATTTAGTCTTTTTCTATTGATTGCTTTTTCTTCTCACATTTGAATTTTCTCTTTCTTTGCATGCCTGGTAAAATCTGATTAAATGCTAGACATTGTGCACTGGTGCTGGATATTCTGCATTTTTAATATTCTTGAGCTTTGATCTGGGATACAGTTGAGCTACTAGAAACAGTTTGATTCTTTAAAGCAAGAGTCTACAAACTATGGCCCCCAAATCTGGCCTACTGCCTATTTTGTCAATTAAGTTTTATTGGAACACAGTCCCCTCCACACATGTGAGTGTTACCTAAGGCTGCCTTTACACTATAAACCACAGAGTTGAGTAGTTGCAACAGAGAACATATGACTCACAAAGGCTAAAATATTTACCATATGGTTCTTTATGGCTTTGCTTTTAAGATTCTTTTTAGGCAGGATCAGAGCAGCCTTTAGTCTAGGGTTAATTTTACTTTGCTACTGAGGCAATACACTTCTGAGTATTCTACTTAATGCCCTTTGAGTTGCAAGTTTGTTCCACTCCAAATGATAAGAACACTAAGTCTTCCCAGCCCTGTGTGAGCTCCAAGGATTATTCTACGTTTTCCTTGCCAGTGGTTCTTTCTCCAGCCTTGGATAGTGTTCTGACATGCAGGCACTAATCCATACTCCGCTGAAGACTCCCAGGGAAGCCTCTCAAGACCTCGCCTTCCTGGTAAACTGACCTGCAAATTTCTAGCTGCCTCGGCCTCCTAAATCCCCAACTCTGTCACTGGGCTCTGTCTGGGCCCCCTTCTTGCACTATGGGCTAGGACATTATAGGGCCCACCTCATTTGTTTTCTTTCTCGGGGCTCACCATCTTGTGCTGTCTGTTGACCACTGTCTGAAAACCCTTGTCTCGTGTATTTTATTTTTTTAGCTGTTTAAGGCCAGGAGAGAGTAAATCCAATCCTTGTTACTGGCTAGAAGTGGAAATATCCTCAGTATGAAGTTCAATACCTTACATTTATGGTAAAGTTTATACTCACAAAGAAGTGCTGACAAATCTGCATGTTCTCATTTCTTGCTAACTGCACTCTAAGAGGTAGGAAATGCCTCTAAAATTTCAAAAAGTTCAGCAAGTATCTTGTCTGAAGTCACAGTGAAGAGCAGTCCATGTCCCCTAGACATCGTTTTTTCTATAAAAATACATAATTTTTCTAGATGTGACATGTGATGATACAGATAAGAAAGCAGACTGTCCTTCCTAGGAGGCATGTTTTAAACCAATCTCTTACCAGGGGTGAAGGCTGCAACACTGCGCAGTGCAGAGCAGCCTGGCTCTGGGAGCGGAGGTCCCCTATGGCCACGGCTTTTGCTCAATGGTCCTTAAAACCCTCAGAGGCCTGCCTCTGTTGGAGGTTTTATTTACTTCAATTTCACAGAAAAAAAGAACTGTGGCTCAGAGAAGCTCACTGACTTGCTCCTGGTCACCTCAGTCGGAATTCAAACCAGGCTTTAACCTGGCTCTCACCTGTCCTGCCCACTCTGCTACCTGCTCACGTGCAGCTCTTGAAAGGAGAGCCTCTGGGCCTGAATTCCCTTAGTCCTCCAGCCCTCCGTGGCAATACTGGCTGTGGCTGGAGAACGGGGCCAGGCGAGAAGTATCAGCAGGGAGACCAGCGACCGGAGACAGTGTGGCAGCAGAAGCGGTGGCAAGAAAAGGTGCCCAGATGGGGCTGGTGGTGCCCCTGACAGCAGTGCGGGCAGCCCGGGAGGGGAGAGGACTCCAGCCTGGACGACGGGAAGGGCAGAGGGGCCCTTCACTGGGAGGGGACGGCTGAGAGAGGAGGGGGCTTGGTTGGGAGGAGGGGGCTTGGGAGTGCCCCTGCAGGCCTGCCAGGCGTGCCGTGCTCAGCAGCAGGATGCCACGCCCAGAGCTCGGGAGACGTCCGCTGGGTGGTTGTCCGCCACTCTACGTGTCCAAAGCCAGGAGGTGGATGAGGTCACCTAGGGAGTGGGTGGGGCCAGGGGCCAGGGCAGGGGCCATGCCTGGGCCACGCAGTGCGTGGCGGTCAGGGTGATGGGAAGGGATGTGCAGGAGACACAGGTGAGGGGTGCTGGCACAAACAGAAGGCAAAGCAAGGAGCACCGTGACTCAGAGACACACGAAGGGAGCATTCCACAAGGACAGGAGCTGTTGGGCCAAAAAAATTCCCCATTCCAGCTCAAATGCCCTTATTTTCTTTTGCTATCATCATGAAAAAGGTACAGCAGATCTCGTCATCTATATCAATTTCTTAAATATTAAAGCAATAGTTCCCCAAAAATGGTCCATGGAGCGCAATGCTGTGGTATATTTGATAAAATAGGGGTTCCATGGTAAAATAAATTTGAGAAACACCCAGACCATAGCCCCTCTTAGATTATTAGTCTTGTTGGAAATAAAGAAGTGTAATTTTTCCGAAGTTTGTTGCTTTTTCCTAAAATTTTCATGACCATGGACCCTTTTTGCACATTAGTTACCCTAAGAAATTAATATCCCAAGGAATCCCTTTGGGGTAGGTGGGTGTCTTTCTGGTAGCCTCAAAGTAGGTGTGTCAGTTTAAAGCCATTATGGACCCCAGAAGAGCCAGGATCTTTCAATCCAATCTTTTTGGGTGGAACCTTTTGATTGAATGTTTCCATGGAGATGTGCCCACCCAACTGTGGGTGAGACCTTTTGATTAGACCATTCTATGGAGATATGACCCCACCCATTCAGGATGGGTCTTAATTAGAACACTGGAGTCCTTCAAGAGAGCTCACAGAGAGAAGGAGCTCAGAGAAGTGAGAGAGACATTTTGGACAGAAGCTAAGGTATGTAATCCAGAGTTTGCTAAGGAGAAGCTAAGAGCTGACACAGATGTTTGGAGACACTTGGAGATGCAGACAGAAAGACATCTGGAGATGCTAAACTAAGAGATGAGGCCCAGAGTTTGCCCTAGAGAAGCTAAGAGAGGACCCCCAGATGCTTACAGAGAAACGTCCCAGGAGAACAAGCAAAGATGCCCTGGAGCTGAGAGAGAAAAGATGAGAGACAGAGGCTCAGAGGCATTTTGGAGAAAGCCATTTTGAAACCAGAACCCAGGAGCAAAGGACCAGCAGACACCAGCCACGTGCCTTCCCAGCTGACAGAGGTGTTCCGGACACCATCCGCCTTGTTGATGCCTTAGTTTAGATACTTTTCATGGCCTTAGAACTGTAACTTTGTAACCTAATAAATCCCCTTTATAAAAGCCAATCTGTTTCTGGCATTTTGCGTAATAGCAGCATTAGCAAACCGGAACAGCAGGGGAAGCAAAAGCTTCCAGAGGACTTGAGATTACTGCTCTGGAAACTGTCTGGGGCTGAAAACTCCCCAGAGTCATGCCACAAAAACACTCCCTTCAGCAGCTGAATTGAACAAAGCTGTCTCCAGGTGATGACATGTCCCAAATATGACTTTAAAATCGGGTTGCCATAATTCAGTGCTGTCCATCAGGATGGCTCTACATACCTGAGCAAGGGTGCAGGCTGCATGTGGTGGCTTCCCCCGACTCTCCCTGCCGTGGCGATGCAGCAGCCACGTGAAGCCCCCTCGCTGCTGTCACGTTTGGTGCCCGGGGCAGGATTCCTTCTCCCAGGTCAGAACTGTGTGCTCAGATTCTTGTGGTTTCAAATGTTTGGACCTCCCTGAACTTTACTTTTTTAAAACTATGTTTTTTTTTTCTTCAGTATACTACAAAAAGTTGTGGAACAGGGATGCAGCTGGTCCAAGTGATAAAATGGAAGTGAGAATGATGTCTCACCCTGCATCCTGCCCTCATTTCACCAGCCACCAGGTCTTCCCAGGCAGTGGACACCAGGGCTTGTCTGGCCTCTCCCAGCACAGTGCTCCGACCAGTAGCTCTTCTCCCCGGCACGAAGCCATTCGGGGTGGAGGCAGGGCCTCGGCTCCCGAAAACCCAAGGAGGGGTACCCGTTGCACATGTCTTTGCTCCTGCAGATCATGACCCCAAAAGGAAATTGCTCCAAAGCAACTGACGTCCCTAGTCCGAGACACACAATTCCAGCTACCTCCAAATAATCATTCATTGCCTGATGGTATCAGAAAAAGTGCAACAGACCTTAAAATGACTTAAGAAACAAATAATAAATAAGGTTGTGCTCCCATTTTTTTATCCATGTCTACTAGAAAAGTACTGCACATAAAGAATACAAGGTACTCAGGTGGGGGAAAAAATTTTAAATTTTTAGACTTACAAAGGCCAGTGGCTTTGGGTGGGATTCAGGCAGGATGAGTCTAAAAACAAAAATAAAAATTACTTATTAGTTTTGTATAATAGTTGCACATCCATTGTTTTATTTGAAAATATATTGACATAATTGTAGATTTACATGCAGTTTAGAGAAATAGTAGAGATCCCAGAGACCCTTTACCCAGCTCCCCTCAAAGGAAACATGGTAACATGTTGTCAAACTCGTACAACATCTCGATCAAGATACGGCTATGGATTATGGATGCCGTCCACCAGACTTGTCCGAGCTTCCAGCTTCGTGTGTGCGTGTCTGTGTGTGTGTTAGTCTGACATGCTCACCAGTCCTCTACTACCAGGAGCCCTCGTCACCCCTCTCTGCCTGCACCCACTCCGCTCCTACCCTGAGTCCTCACACATCCATTTAACACTAAAGTAACATCTGTGTATGAACAATAAGTATTTTCCTCATTGTGCATAAGAGACTACTAGTTGTCTGTCAAATCATGAATAAAGAATCCCACTTCTCTGCACAAAGAACAAATTCGTTTTTCTTGAAGGAACAAATTCTCTGGAGGAAGCTTTTTCTCACAGGGACCACGATGCAGACAGCTCCCTCCAGAAACCCAGAGGTAAATGGCAAGGTGGCAGGAAATGTTGCCTGAATTCAGAGGATCCCTTATTTTCAATGTTTTCCTAACCACACGGGACCTCCAGGTGTCTGCCACGGGCCCGTCTAAGCGTTTCCTGCTTATCGAGTCACTGTCTCGGGGTGACCCACGAGGAGACCCAGGAGGCAGGAGCCTGAGAGGCTCCCTGGGAACCACAGCCACAAGCGGCATGCTGCCCAGGCCACGCCGCCCCCCAAAGAGGACGGAACAGCCATCGTGGGGCTCCGCTGTCCCATGACAGAGCACTGACGGCCGTAGGCGTCACCTGCACATAGGGACTGAATGAGGGAAAGGACCAAAACCACAGCACCTGAGGCAGAAGGAGACCTTTATTCAAACAGCAAATGATGAGCAATTGCCAAATTGAGGGATCAACACACAGGGAAAGTTTTCTACGAGGACGACAAGCTGCTCGCCAGCCCTGAGTGGTCACCCTTTAGCATGTGCCGCCGGCGGCCAGGGTGAGTTTCCGCAGAGTCATGGTCACTCCCGACACAGCTCACTCACCCGGGCCGAGAGGGTGGTGGCAACGCCTGCCCTTTGTGGTCACAGATAAAATCTCCAGAATCAGACTGGATCTCCAAAGGCCATGTCTGGAGAGCACCACTTAGCAGTGGCTGTCCCGACGCACTTCCTGCAGGCGAGTAGCGGGACGAGTTGGGGCTTTTCACGCAGATCCGTTGATGTTCTCTTCTGTGAAACCCCAAACACATCGGTGGGTCTGCACCTCAGCCAGCGGGCACACCGACCAGGGCCCTGCTCACAAAGCTCGAGAGGCTGCCCCCGAGGCCCTGGCCACCTCTCACCAGCGCTCACCTAGTGGGCTTCTCCAGGGGCTCCGCTGTCACAAGGGCCAGGGCAGCAGCAAATTCATTAGCTCATTAACATCGACACCTTTAAAACTTTACAGTATTTGTATTTCATACAGTTTCTAGAAATCATGATTAGTTCATTTATTTAACTAAATGTGATCACCTCTCCCAGTTTCTCATGCTCACACCTGCTGTGGTGGGAGGCAGGCACTCTGGCTCCGAACACCAGCTCTCCCCCCTTTCTGGGCACCGCCCCCCAGGCCTGCTCTCCTGCCCCCCCAGGGTGGGCGGGCCACGGGCCCCTCGCAGGGGACACAGACGGGCCCTTTGTAAGCAGCCCCATGTCAAGAAAACACTGCACTTTGGCCTTCTTGGGTAAATACCAGCTGAGGGCAAACTTAATTTTCTCTGAAAGCTCAATGTCTAGAAACAGGGACTAAGTGGATTTTGAGACTGGATTTCCTTTATCAGCTACATTTTCCTCCAGTTCTTCCCCCGGGGAGACATACATTCGATGCCCCCTTTGCACCCAGCATGACTTTTCTCCCACATGTCTCCTGAAAGCACAACTATGCTGAGAATGACTATTCTGTTCTGTCTTCCACGCATTCTCCATGCAACCTAAGAGCTGAGAAATCCCCTTCCCGGTTCCCAGTGCAAGTTTTCCCAGGAAGTCTTGGAAAGTGACAGTGGCATGGCCAAGCCGAATGTCCCTCTTACAATGTCGCCACACAGTCACCTGAGCAGTGTCCGTGCCGCGCTGGCACAGTCTGCAGGGAAGCCGGGTGGCCCCTCGCGCACCAGTGTCCCCCGTCATTGCCTGTGGGTCTCCGCCGGAGCCTCGTCAGCCACAGGGCGGTGGACAGAGGAGACCTCAGCCGCTCCATGGATGCTCTGCACAGACTGTCGTGAACTGTTCCAAAGCCACTGGCACCGAGCTCCTCACCCCCCACCCCAGCCCCTCCTGCCCGCAGGTGCAGGCTGAATCACAGTAAATTACTGGTAAGTCAAAAAAGAAATTTAACCTTTCTTTATTAAACAGCTAAATTCTTAGAGGACAGGGACTACCTCCCTAAAACCAGGTTTGCAAAGAGCAGCCACACACATCGGTCAATCAGAGCCCATCGGTGACCAGCTGGGCCACAGCCGAGATGATGGTGGGTTGCTGGGTCTGGGGTCTGGGACCCAGACCCTGGCGGGAGGGGCACCGAGACTTTCCCTGAAAGACAGGATCCAGCCCCAGGGGACGCTTTGAATTTCATTTGCCTGCCAGGAAGATGATATTCCTGATGAGTCCTCAGGGATGAGCCTTAAATTCCTAGGATATAAAACCAACCACACCCTTCTACTGACACGAGGACAGTTCAGGCACTTCTGAAAGCCCTCACAGTCTGCAAATTGTGCACCAAAAACAATAGTGCTATGGGGGAAAGTCGGGCAGCCCACTCAAAACCTGGGCAACTTTGCCATCAGAGCTGAGCCAGCATCCACAGGGGCCCTCAGAGACGCACGGCCAGCCCAGGTGGGCAGCTTGATGCATGCCCTGCACCTTGGGAGACACTGAGGTGCGCAAGCACAGCGGCTTGGAAGGTGAAGGCAGCAGACACAGAGGGGGCTTTGGGGGTGGCTGCCCCAGCCAGGGAGGGGACGTCACTCAGTCTGCTCAGACTGGCCCGGGCACTGCCCACTGCCCGCCAACTCCGCGTTGCACTGCGATGTCACTTCATCCCTTCACTCTCCCAACTGCTCTCTCCATTTCTTGCTCTCGTTCTCACTCCTCTCTGTTCACATACCCACCTCTTGCTTCTCTGTCGCAGCTTTCTGACCCCACCCCAGAGCCTCGCCACACCCGCTGCAGGGCCAGGAGCCAACCCCCGTGTTCAAAGTTCCCTGCCCACGGCACCCTCCTGAACACCTCTCCCCAAACCTGCAGGCACGTGCCGACCACTCCCAGCCCTCAAAAGCAAAACCTTCACAGGCTCCCATTGTCCTCCACTCCGTTCCCACCCTTTCTCAGAGAAACTTCTGGCAAGTCCTTTGCAATCCCCATTTCCTCACCTCCTACTGACTCTCCAACCGGTTCCCAGGCTCTTATCTCCACTACCCTATCAGAGGACCCTTATCAAGTTCATCAAGGCTGTAATCAGCACCCTTCTTTTGTAAGTCAGGGCAATGAAGCTGAGAAAGCGTGACGGGCAGGCTTCCCTCGGAGCCGCCCTTCGCCCTTCGGGATATCAGACCAGGGGCCTCGGCTTCCAGGGGCGCTGACACCCAGGTGTGCGCCGTGGAACATCCATTTTTCATTATTTGTTCACTGAGCAAAGGGCCTTCCTTGACCTATGGGTGCTTTGTGTCGACCACTTGGTGTACGTCATTTTACTGAATCGTCACGACAACCGAATAGTAGGTGGTCCCACCCACTTTGTGCAAATGAGAAAGAACACAACCACATGAGTCTGTGGGCTCCACTGATGAACATCTCAATAGCTGGACACACGTCTGGTCCTGGGCTTGGTTCCGACCGGGGCCTCCCGGCTCACTGCGCCGGGCTGAGCTCTGGGCTGCTAACGAGCTGTGCTTTTCAGGCGCGTTCCCTGCCCTGGCGGCCGAGCACCCCAGAAAGTGCACAGTGGCAGACGTGCGTGTGCGATCCCGGCTGTGCGGAGCAGAACCTCCCTGCAGAGTGGGAGCCACAAAACACACAGCTCTGGAGTTAAGCCACCGAGGTCAGCAGAGCACATCCTGACCATGAGGAAACTGGCACCCAAAGGAGGGTGCCGTTCCAGCAAATTCCTAAACGACGCAGCCTCGGCTCTGTGGTCAGGAAGAAGCGAGGAAAGCGACACCGAGCCTGAAAGATGGTAACGTGCCACAGACGGGCAAAATCCCTGGTAGAGCTCTGTGGGAGGCAGACTGCCTGCCAAATGGACTTGTAGCTCTAGGGGAAGAGGGAAGACGCAAGACATTTATGGTGTGGACGGGTGGTTGGTGGCTGCACTGCCCTCCCATCCACCAGGTCAGCACAACGGGGGGTACTTTTTGAGTTGTCTAATAGAAAACATGGAATGTTTCTGGTTTTACTTACACACATACACAGAGAAAGGTACCACTTACTCTAATTTTTACAAATCCGAGTAACACATTTGGGCTTTAAAACCTGGGTATTTTCTATCATCTATGCCACTGTGGGGAAGAACTCAACTTAGCATGAGCAGGTAAGTCATTACAAAAAGCATTAAACCCCGAGTTGAAGTGTATGAGTGAACGTATAATGTGCAATTGCCCAAAGACAGACTGCGCAGGACTCTGTGGCTACTTCAATTGCCCACAGAGACGTGTCAGAAGAATCAGCTACTCCCTGAGCACTGCAGATCTTAAAATGTTGCAGCCCACTGCACGACTCCTGCCCCTCACCTCGTCCTCTGGGAACAGGAATGGCTTCCCCAGCCGCGCAGAGGCCGCTTTCCAGACGGCAACCTGAAAGCTCCCTGGCATGCAACAAGCACGTGACGGCGACATCATGCCCACAGCCCTGCTGACAGCTCACATCACAGCTCGTGTTGCAGCCCGCTCCACGCGCCCTGGGCACCGCAGCAGGAGCCCGGCAGGTGACATTAGACTCTCACTGCTGTTCTGATAAAAGGTGCGGAAAGGAGACGCAGCCCAGGCCCAGAGCAGCTTGCTCCGGACTCCACGGTGCGCTGCTGCTTCCCCCAGGCACGATGGAGTCACAGAGGCGCGAATCCTACCGTGGACTTGGAATCACATAAATCACCACGAGGATCAAAGCCACACGCAACAAACATATGGCGATCACAAGTGTCGATGTTAACTGCAAGAGCAGGATTTTGGTGGCAACCTTCTCAAAGTGAGCACAAGTAATTACGGAACAGGGAACAACTACAAGGAGGGCCCCCATTTTTAAAACACAGGTCCTATAAAACAGATCCAAAATAAACAGGCTAACTCTAACAAACATCTTCAATGCTTTTGAAATCCACGAAAAGATTAATGACACCCGGAGACAGTGGCCACTGACTGGCCTCCACAAGTAACTTTCAAGGCCCTGGGGTGACAGCACGTCCTCACAAGCTCCCTTTCAGGCAAAAGTTATCCTAGCCACACATTTCACAGCTAGTTCAATTATTGTCTTACAATTTAGGGGTTTGCAGGTGATTTGGAGGGAAGTGTCCTTTTTCAAGAGATATGTTTCTGGATAGCAAAAGATTAAACTAAAAAGGCTTGCGTGCTGGCGCTTCGGATGATGGGAGACGAGGGGTGCTGTGAGAACCTGTCTTCACCCTCACCTCTTTACATAACAGTCAAATGCAACAGGCACCATCAGGCCCGTTTTCCCCAGAGCCCACTGGCCTGGGTGGCGCCCCTGGGAGGGGCACAGCTTTCAGGTGCAAGCAAAATGCCTCCAGCTTCAGCTCCAGCCATGGAACTCCACCCTCAGGTGACAAAACCAGGTACCAGCGTGGGCTCCCAGAAATTCACAAGCAGAAACAAGGGGGGCAAAGACACAATCAGGAAAGCTAATAAGAGCTGGGCCCACTGCCAGCTCTCGGGAAAAATCTGCCTATGGCCAGCTCAAGGACAGAGGCACAAAGTCAACCCACGGTCCCTGTCAGATGTCAAAAATGACTTATTCCTGTCCTTGGACACTTAAAGAATGTTCTGATCTCTCTGCTATGTGATCTTCAAAAAGCACATGGATTGACTGTAAATGAATGATTATCTCTGTAACACAAACTGGGCCTGCTGTAGGTCTTCCCCACTGTGAAGCTGTAGGTTTGCATGCACAGACACAGCTGATGCCTCTATCCCTGGCAGACAGATGCACCCCAATCTATCTCTGCACCCCAGTTATGCCAGGGAGCAAAACGCAGTTTGGGTAACTTTTGTTTTTCACTTCTCCACTATTTTTTTTTACTTTATACATGTTTATGAGATGTAGTATGTCTTGATTTAAATGGAAGAAGGGTGGAGCTTCTTGACGGTGCATTTGAAGTTTGTAATTTACTCTTAGTTAATGAAGTAAGATTGCAGATGACATAGATATTCCTGTGCACACGCTGTGCTTCCCTATAATTGTCACAGCAAACATTAGAATAAGCGATTGTGAAATACAGAATTCGGCCTGTTTCCCCGATTCCTGGGAGGTAGCTACAAATCCTTAGAATTTCTCAAGTGACAGGAGTGTCCTGGCTATTTGTGTTGGGCCCCCAAACCACACCTGAAAGTTTATGCTAACGAGGTGACTGGGTTTATGCTAATGACAGGGCAGGGCGAGGCCAGCCACACCTGCAGCCTCGGGTGGGGGCCGTCACCCCAAAGGCCGCCATGTGATTAGGGGCTCAGAGCTCTGAGCCACATCACCCCATCTCCCAGCCCCTGGGAGGGGCGGGATGGGGAGAGGTCAGGAGAGGAGGGGATGGCAGGCTGCAGTGGGGGGCTGGAGAGTGAGCCCCATCACTTGGTGTCCATTCGGTCCATTACGCCTGTGTAACAAAACCCCAATAGAAGCTCCGGACATCGAAGCCACAGTGGGTGTCTCTGGTGGCTCTGGGTCCTGTCACACTTCGGCACTGGGAGGGTGACATGGCTCTGAAGGTGACGGTTCCTTCACGTCTGAGCCCCCCAGAGCCCGGCCTATGCGTCTCTTCATTGGCCAGTCCTGACTTGCTCCCACCCAGTGCAGTTGTAAGGACAGCACTCTCATGAGTTCCGCGAGTTGTCTGGTGAATGGCTGAACCTGGGGGTCACCTGGGAACTTCGGAATCTGCAGCCACATGGTCCAAAGTGAAGGTGGCTGGGGAGCCCTGCAGGTGCATTTGGTGTCTATAGTTGGGGTGCGCTTGCGGGGATGGCACCCTCTGACTTCGCAGCTGCACTCTGACTCCTTTAAATGATGCAGGATTTTTTTTTTTAATTTGTTATGTTTTTATTTCACTTTCATAAAAGGAAGTTGAATGGTAAACTTATTTAGGGAAGTGAGTTAAAACAACCAAGGAACCTCAGGATTCTAAACTGCATAATTTTAAAGAGATTTCTATGCTTTGGGTTACATAGGCGAGCTGTCTGGGGTCAAAATTTGAAAGTCCATCTGCCTCCTACAAATGAAAATGAATGAATATTCTAAGGTGATATCTTAAAAAGCTATTTGACAAAATATGTTGCTATGGAACATTCATGCCATTTAAACTCTTAAAATCATTATAATAAATATGCTTATATAAAATGTTTCAGATATAAAAATGAAAATATTATAAGGTTTTTTGTTTGTTTGTTTTGTTTTGTTTATTTGTTTTTTGCCTGAAGCACAAAGGCAGGAAGGCCACCCTTCTGGATATTTCAGAATCTCTTTCCCAGGGATGAAAGAAGGAAGAAAACTTAACACTGGGTGAGCCAAACCTTGAGTCAAACAGAGAACTCTGTTTCCAGGCCTGGTAACAGTAAGGATTTCCATGAAAAACCCAGACCCACTGCCTGCGTTCATGGGATCTGACAGCAAAACTACAGCAAATGAAAGAGACCTCCAGTCTCTTCTCCACAACACAAAGGACAAGGGGTGTTCAGGGCCAGCCAAGACTGAAAGGTGATCTGTGTTCTCATTTGGGCTCCCTCCCGCCAGGGTTCCTAGATGCCAAGACCAGCTGAGCTGTGTCTTCCTTTAGAATTCCCTGATTTAGGTTTCCGCTGCCTCTGATCTGCTAAGGTCACAAAGATGCCACAGAAAGAAGAAACACTGGGAGCTTGGGAGGAACCTTAGCAGGTCTGGACACTCCCCTCCCTAGAAGCAGCAGAGCCCACTGCTGCCCAGGGCACTTCCTATTAAGTGGATCTGGGAGAGTCTTGCAGAGCAGAGCTGTGATATCTGCACGTGTGATTATGTGCAAATGCAACCAAAAAGGCTGCAGTGGGAGGCAGCTGAGTTAATCAAATGAAAACATTTATCGAGCACTGACAAAGTGCTCACAAATAGGAGGCACGGCAAAGATGCTGATTATCCCCAACATTCCCTTCTTCCCTTCTTTCTTTGTAATAGAATCTCTAACTTTTAAACAGGCACGGGCTCTCAGAATAAAGACATTCCCCAATTTCCCTTGAAGATAAAAATTGTTGTGTTACCGATGGTGACATGTACATAGAGGCATTATATATACAAATTCTGGGAACAGTCTTTGAAGGAAGAACATACCCTTTGATTTCTTCGTCCTTCCTGCTGGCTGGAACACAGACGTGACAGCAGGAGCTTGACTAGCTGTCTTCGACCATGAGGCAAAGAGAACAACAGCTCAGAATCATGAGTTCAGAAACAGACTGTCATTTATACAAATAGTTGATTTTCAAAAGAGCACTGCTGCAGTCAATTGAGCAAAGGAAAGTGTTTTCAAAAAATGATTCCAGAGCTACTGCATTTCTATACTAAAAGATATTAACCTTGACCCTTAGCTCACATCATATACAAAAACTAATTTAAAATAGATCATAGCATGGACCACAAATCAAAATGTGAAAGGAAAATCAATATCTTCTTGATTGTGAAATAGTTGAGGCTTTCTTAAACAGCATATAAACACTATTTAAAAACTGATAAACTGGATTTCAATAATTCAGAACATCTGTTCATCAAATGACATCATTAAGAGAATAAACAAAAAAGTCAGGGACTGAGGGGAAAGTATTTGCAACACACATATTTATCCAGAACCTATAAATAACCCTCACAAATCAATAAGCTAACAAACAATCCAATAGAAAGGCAAAGGAAGCTATCTAACATGTTTGGGAACAAGGCTGGACATCACCAATCATCAAGGAAAGGCCAATGAAAACCACAAGGCAGTGTCACCTCTTGCCCACCAGATAGATTGAATGATAGATTCAAGCGTTAGCAAGAATGTGGAACGACAACAGCAGCTCTCATTGCTGGTGGGAGAGTAAAGGATTCGTTCACTTTTCGGAAACTGCTTTGCAGAATTGACTAAAACCAAGCATATCCCAACCCCATGACCCAACAATTCTACTCTTGGATGTTTCCAAGCGAAACACCACAAATGCCCACCAAAAGGCTATTCACAGCAGTGAATTTGTAACAGGCCAACCTGTCAACCAGAGGATGTATGAACAAATTGTGGTATACTGATACAATCAAATGCTAAGAACAGAAGAAGAAGGAAAAAAATAGAGAACTACAGACACATAAGGCAACATGGATGAATCTCAAAAACTGTGCTGAATGAAAGAAGCCAGGCACAAAAGAAAACGTGCTGTTTGATTACACTTAATCAAAGTTCAAGAATAGGCAAAACTAAACTCCAGCGACAGGCATCAGAAGCGTTACCTCTAGAGCGAGCATTTTCCCTTTCCAGGCAGACGGAATACTGGCCCCCTCGTCTTGGTGGCAGGTACACAGGTGCATATGTACGTAAAAACTCATCACGCGCCATACTTAACATTGATGCATGTCAGACAAATTGTTTCATGTATTTTATACCTCCATAGGAAAATAAAAAGAGCTTTTATAAAAGTGAAGCAGACTACATTTGCCTTATCACTTGCCTAATCAAGGCTATTAGACAAACACAAAATTTTCTATGTAAAAATAAAACAAAGACCAAGCAAACCATGCTCAGGTATCTGTTTCACTGAACCATAAAGAAGCCAAAAACAGACACTAATAACTTATCCATTAGTATCAATAAGGAACCTAGAAGAAAACTCCAAAGAAAGTGAGAGCTTCTCAATGAGTCCAAAGCAGCTCTTACTGGTGCCAAGGAGTCTCCATGGGTGGCAACAAGAACAGGGCACAATTTGGGTGGTGAGTTTTACCATAAATACATCTGCTCACTAATTTTATTTATTTAACTATGTTTAGCACCAAGGCAGACTAGCAGAGAAGAAACAGCAAAAGCTTTGGAATCAGTCAAACCAGTTTTGCCACTTTCTAGCTATAAGGCATTGGGCAAGTTTCTTAAACTCTTTGATACTAAGTTTCTTCACAATTTGAAACAGAAATAATAGTGGCTGGGTTGCAAAACTGTAGCACAACTGCAGTAGGTACTTAAGAGTGGGAGCTGTTGAGCAATAACCCCTCCCACACCCAGCCCTGTGCCAGGTGTGGGAACCTTATCTCTAAGGTGCTTGCCATCTGGAGGTGACATCTAGACATAATGATCAGTATGAAAGGCACGGATTTAACAAGGACTGTAGATTACAAATTATAGGGTTCTTATCTCGCTGGGAGGATCGTGGCGTGGGCAGCCTCTGAACAGGGTCTGGGACATTTTCGTCAAACAGGAGTCGGGGAAAATGCACTGAAAGCAGAGGGATGGGCGCGAGCAAAGCAACGCTGCAAACACAGTGACAGCTGAGAGCTCGAGGCCCGCTGTCCCTTTGGACCAAGTCTGAGGAGGGACAGAACCCAGACCGAGAGGCGCTAGTGTCCCGTGAGGAGGGCGAGGACCCCTCTTCCAAGGTGCTGTGATGCCGCTGGAGGGGCCTGATCAGGGAGCTGACCCCAGGGGTAATTCCACACAAGACGAAGAGAAGGAAAACCTGGATGCAAGGAGAATTTCTGCAAAATGGTGAGAGCCTAAACCAAGGCACCGATAGGAGCAAGAGACAGACAGATGCAAAGACATCAGAAAGGTCAATTTCACGAGCAGATGCTGCACTTCCCTGCAAGGCACGAGGGGCTCTGCCTCAAGTCTCTAAATGACCCTGACTGGCCCAGAGGCCCCCCGAGAGCAGAGGAGGGTCCCCAGCCACCAAACCCTCCTCCCCGCACACAGAAAGTACTTGGGATAGTGTTGGTGAATCATTCCTTTCAGATAGTGTAAACATTAAAATCTCTACACACAAAATTAAACATGATGATGATCAAGGTGAAACATGCAGAAAAGCCCAGATCACTCCTCCTTCCTGTCGAAGGCCGCGTTTCACAATATGTGCCAAGTTCTGAATTTGCTCACGAAAGCTCTCTCTCTATCTCCATCTCCATCTCCACCAGAAGGCTAGGGCGTCAATGACTCCCAGGCACTGGGAATGCTGGCTCCTCGGCGCTGAGCTCTTGTGCAATATTTTAATAGGAATCCATCATTCATTATGTCCTTTGCTACAGCAAAAGAGCAGCTACTTTAAAACCCATGAATGTTACATAAAAAAACAAGGAAAACAAAATAATAAGTTAAATCCAGATCACACTGATATGCAAGGTTTGACCAAGAATGCAAGATGGTCCAATAATTATATATTTAATGTCAATATTAAAATAATTAAAATTAAAACAACACCCTGCATTAAGAGATAAACAAAAGGGAAAGAAAATTCAGGAATAGTTCTTGCCGTTTCTTAGTATTAGCTCACTTACTCTCCCAACAACCTCACAAGGTGGCCACTTGTCAGCTACAAGTTAAGGATGAGAAAACCCAGTATCACATGGCCAGTGAAGGGCTCCAGAGACCAACCGAGTCAGAAAATGTACTTACTAAAACTTGATACCATTCAAGCAGTGAAATTCCCAGAGAACTAGGAGCAAAGGAGAACACCAAATACCCAGGAACAATGTCACACAAGGATGTGGCACTACAGAAGGTTCCCATTTAAGACAGGGATAAGATGGGCTGTCTGCTGTCACCACCACACTTCATTGCATGGGCCCCTCACTGGTGAAATAACACAAATGTGAGAAAACAAGAACTATGAAGATCATAAAGGAAAAGGAAAATTCCATCTCTTACAAATTATGTAGTCCCTACAGGTAGAAATCTATCATTATTTACAAAGCAATAAGTAATCAGTTAGAAAATATAATGGGAGACAAAGAGAAATCATTCACAGTTAGCAAAATAAAAAGTCACAAGGATCTGGGAATAAATTTAATAAAAGTTGTATAAGCCACTGAAGGACAAAGAGAAGACACACTGGGATAATGGAAAAATTGAAGATTGTAAGTATACCCATTCTTCCCATGTTAATTTCTATATTCAAAGCCGCTTCAAAGAATCCAGTAGGATTCTTCATGGAACTTTATATATCGAATGGTAAAAGCAATTAATTAGTAAAATGAATTAATTTTACTAATTAATTAAAAATTAATTGGTAAAACCAATTCATAAACCAAATAGTAAAACCATTTCATAAACCAATAGTAAAATTCACAGAGAATAGGATAGGTTCAAAAATATTCATGACAATTCAGCATAACAAAAGGAAGGTAAATGCCCTATGTCACAGCAAAATGTGTTACAGAGTTATCCTAAGATTTGTTCAGGCAATATGGGAAGCTAGTATTGGGGGCTGGAGGCAGGGGGAAGGGGGAAGGGGCTACTTGCAGTAAAGCACCTAAAAACATTGGATAAACATCTTCTAACAGGCCATCAATTTGTAAAATCACCATGTCACCAGACTAAGGAAAAAAAAAAACAAAACTGTGACAATGTCAGCACAGATAAAGCATTTGAAAAAATTCAACGCTGAGTGTACCCACATGTATCTCCTTGCTTTGTCTGCTGAGGCGGCCCAGGAGCGATGGGCACACCCAGCACCCAGGACTTGGTTTCTAAATACCATCCTCCAATAAAGGGAACCAGGGCTTCCTGGACAAATGGCTGATTCTAAGGCTGGGGCAGGGAACACACTAAATGAGCTTGGCGTGTGCTGTGGCATCAGACATAAAGGATGTGCTTGAAAAAAATGTGGGGCCATGTCAAAAGGACATAGAGGCCAACCTTAAAAAGTTCCAAATACTAAAGCAGGGACAATTTAAGCAACATAATAATGACTATATTGGATTATAATCCAGAGATTAAAATAGATATCTGTGAATACACACTGATATAAATAAATGATTGAATAAATATGTAAATGGAGTAGAATACCATAATAATTGCTGCAGGCAAGATCCATCGATGAATACCAATATTTGTGGGCAAAATTTGACGAAGGAACAGGGTATCTGCATGGCCTAAAAATATCTCCCTCAAAATACTGATTAACTACCGTGGCGATTTAACATATCAAATGATTCGATACTCTTTCCTCTCTTCCACTTAAAGGTGGATTTGATTCTGACAAACATGGTGGAGGAAGGGAAAACAAGCAACGTCACCGTGGGAAACCCAGAGGACACCCTAACTGGTCCAGCTCCTCACCAGTCGATGCTGAGACCATGTGTCCCTGATGCGATGCGATGAGAAGGGCATGGCCCCTGGGTAGCTTCCCCCAACCCACACTGCAGCTAACTGTAAGAAAGCATCGACAAACCCAAACTGAGGGACTGTCCACAAAATATCTGTCCAGTACCTTTCGAGTGAGTCAAGGT